>MU190623.1:29299-41450 GCA_016904865.1 Pissodes strobi
AACATTATTTTCAGAGAATATAAATGAGATCTAGTAGCTAGATTTTTAGAAGTATTGCAAGATATTTTACTGGACGTGTTAGACCAAATTCTTCTAGACATATCTTGCAAATAAGTTTCAAGTAGTGATTCGGTCTCGCCGAGACGAGACGAGACTATTGACGTCTCGGTCTCTGTCTCGCAAAGTCTCGAGTCTTCGAGTCTCGTCTCGGTCTCACCGAGACTAGACATTTTGTGGTCTCGGTCTTGGTCGCGGTCTCGCCGAGAGTCTCGTGCACTTCAAAAAACATTTTTTTTTAAAGCCTTCCCAAGAATCGGTATTATAAATTCGACCTATTTTGGGATATTACCACGTTAATGAATAATAACTAGATTTTTTTGTTTTTTTTCTCTGTCTAGCCAATTTCGTACCTGAAGTGTTGACTGAGCAGAACATCCATCTTGTTGAAAATAAGCTTTGTATCTGTACTCTGAGCATGCTTAAATCGAACATGCTCTTTTAACTGATACATTTGCTTTACATCAGCATGCCCCTTTTAAGCATGCTCCTGAATAATCATGCTCAAAGCAAACACTCCAATAGACATGTAATTTACTAGCAGACTCACTGTCAGTGTGGTGAAGAAACATGGAAAACTAAGTGGCTATCCGCACAGAATCATTAAAACAATCTTATTGCTTGCAATGCAATGCATCCGAAATTTTCTGTCAACACGAAAGAAAAAAAATAAGGAATAGGACGATTGGGTCCGTGCTTGAATAAATAGAAGAGAAAGCCTTGGAGCCAGTACTCGATTGTTGGTAGAAATGCGAGAAGAAGATATTGAGGGTTAAGAAAATCATTTACGCATGCTGCCGCATCAATCTGTTGTGCTGCTCTCTAAAGTTGAAAACGCTATACAGAAACAAGATACACATATTATGCGAAATACTATTCCGGCTGCTTTAAACCATGGCAAGGGTGTGTTGTATACCGCTACACCACCAGATCTGGATCGCATTGAAACGTCAATTTGTTTCACCTCAGGGTGGTAGATAGACCTCAAGTTTTTAATTTTGGTTTTTATAATTTTTACAGTTAGAGTCGGGTCGTTCATATTTGTCATCAAATATTGATAAACATTATTTCTTGCTATATTGTTTTTGTACAGTGGTGACCGTGGGTTCCAGAGGCAGTCGTAGCTCCGATAAAGACTTACAAATAATGTTAATGTATTTTCAGAGCGAGACATTTTGGCGCGAAGTCGCAGACGCACACCTGTCGCGAATTACTGATCGAAGACATTGACCGTGATCGATACTAGCATGCTCATTATAAACACGTTCCACACTTGCTTATGAGCAAAAGCCCTTTCACCCCCGCCTCAGGTAGCACGCTCAAAACTCGACCATTTTTCGATTTGTGAGCATGCTCGTTTAACCATGCTAGCAATGTTTTCGACACCCTCGCCACTAGGTAGGAATTTCTCAATAATAGTATTCTTTCGTGCTACATAGTAGCATATCTCTCTGCACCTTAATATTAAAATTAGGATTCTCTTGTGACCAAAAGCGACAATTTTGTGAAGCCACGACTCCATTTGAACTAAAAGTGCCCTCATCGGATAAAATTATTTGTTTGTGAAACTGTCTATCTTCCAGAATTCTTTCCCCAATTTCCAGACAAAAATCCAACCTGCTAATATTCAATTGATCAGACCTCTTTCTTAGTGATAACTTGGGATTTTCTGCTACCGAATTGTGGATTGTTTTCAGCCTCTTTACGGTTTTTACATCTCCGGTTCGATCAAATTTAAGTAGAAGTGTTTTAAGCTTTGTCGACTCACTTGAACTTCAGGATATTTTTGGTGAAATAATTCAATTGCGTGACGATAAGAAACAGCACCAATTAGTGAAGGGGCTATTCGAATACAAATAATCGAAGTATTCGATTCTGGCTTGCATTCGAATGATTCTCAGCGAAGAAATCGAATACCAGAAATATTCGAATGCGCTAACAACGAATTAATCGTCCCTCTAATGTTTGTTGAATCGAAATGAAATATGAATCGGCACAATTCGCATCAAATGTGATTATAATAAAACCTGTTCGATTAAGCTGGTCTGCCGTCTGAGCAACAAATAATAGCGGGCTTTGTGTTGTATTACGGTGAACAATAATCGAAAACGCTATACTATAAAAAGTATAAAATAGAGTAGCTTAATTACTGTGGTAGTTTCTGAATTGTTGAATATTTTTCTTCTGTAGTAAACATATTATTAATTTTAAATGCGGTAGTAGGCAGGTATGATATACATATTAAAAAGTGATGATTCTAGTAAATCTTTAACAAACTTTTACATAATATATAAACAAAACAACTTTTAACCAATATTTTATTTTTTAATCGTGAATACTTTCGCTAAAATTTGTAAAATATTTTGCTCTTATTATGCTTAAATGTATCAAGAATCAAGACTTCAAGATCAAACAATCCAGAATCAGATAATTTGTAAATTTGAATTCGAGAACGAGACTTCGAAGTCGCTCGAAATCTCGAGAGGTTGAATCGCTAATTGAAACATTTGGGATATCGCGACTAATACAAATAATTCGATTCTTTGTATTCGAATAATCATTCGATTTTCAAAAGTATTCGAATGCAAGATATTCGACTCTAAAAATCATCCGATTTTCCCTTCACTAGCACCAATGCTGTAGCACTTTATTAAGTAAATTCGATGCTTTAAGTAAGCATTTTTCAAAGCAAAATTAAAGAAGTGACAGTTCTATCTGCGAATTATGACAATGTTGTTTAAAATACCTGGTTTAAATGTAATGTATTTGTGACATACAGGTAAAAAAGTTAATAATGGGTATTAGGGAATAGTATATTATTTTATATGGAGGAAAAGTGATACTTTTCATGGCGCGCTCGTGTTTAACAGCCGAACGGAGTGAGGCTGTAATAGAGAGCAAGCCATGAAAAGTAACTTTTCCTCCAAATAAAATATGCTGTTTTTTCTTCAAATGTCGACAAATTAATGCAAAAACAACTCTTTTTAATAGTAATAATATCTAATTATTATTAAAGATAAATGGGTTCGCAAGGCGGCTTAGACCACGGTCGTAGGTGGCCTTGCTTAGACCGGTGTCGGTGAATATAATGTAACATAAAGCTGTCAGTGGACACTGTCAACAATAATTATTTTTTTAAGATTGCGTTTTAATTCCGTATTGATAAGCAGTTATTGAGTAAGTTCGATTAAATAATAACCAATTTGTTCCTAAATTAGTGATTTTTAGAAATGCAGTCACAAATTGAGTGAGAAATACAAATTGTAGTTTAATAAATCTTGAGTTGTTGACGCTTATTTTGTTGTCTGTTTGTATTGTATCTATGTTGCTATGACAAACAACACTTTTACCTCCGCCGGCGGAAAAGTGAAAAGTAAAGCTCCGGCGGAGGAAAAATGAAACTTCACGGCCGCCTACACAGTCGAGTAATGACGGATTTACTGCCGTTTGAAGAAAAAATTGTTTTTAAGAAATACTCGAAATTTTAGATTTTGACTGTAGAAGTAATTCTATGCAACTTTTTCAGATAGCATTTTACTTATAAATAAAAAATAGAGGTAGTTTACCCTAATGTAAAATACATGTTTTGAAAGATTCTGAACTCCTTGTATAACAAAAACATTTTTTCTCAACGTGAACTGTATTTTTTGAACAAGCAAAATTTTTTATAAAGAATGACTTTTTATCGAAAACCTAAAAATTAGGTCAGTTTGTGGTATAGGTAACCTCATCTGAGGACACCCTGTATATTTTTTATTTTTGTACTTTGGTACCTAAAATTTAGACCTATTCGAAAAATATTTTTTTTGTGTTACTCATAAATATAGGTAGGCAACTAGTAAATTGTACTTTAGATACGTGCATACTCTCCTAGATTTCTTTTATTTTCGTGTACTTAAATATTTTTTATTTTTTGTACGTTACCTATAATTAAAAAAAAAACCATTATTTCCATACTATTCTACTTATAAATTATTTTTATTTCAACACTCGAGACCCGAGACTATCGAGACCGACGTGACGAGACTCTCGGTCTCGAATCTTGAAGTCTCGGTCACGGTCTCGGTCTCGAGTTATAATTACTAGTCTCGTCTCGGTATCGGTCTCGAATTTCGAGACGAGACGAGACCGAGACTAGTCTCGTCGAGACCGAAGCACTACTTTCAAGGCCGCTATATTGGAATATATAGACTTGCAAAATGACCTCCAAGGTAACCAGACTTTTCAGCTTTTCATGGGGACTCTTAAAATACATTATTTTCAAAAACACCTATCGCACCACCAAAATGTATTGCGATACTATGTACGAGAACATGGTAACCATTTTCAACAATTGCTTTTGTATGCTGGGTACCGTATCGTTTTAAGATCGGTTTTGTATGATTATTTTGTAATTTTGTAAAGTTCCTTGATTATATTTAAAGAAAAACTAGAAGCTTTCATGTTATAAAAATTGACAGCACCCAAAGAGAAAAGATTTATATTTTTTCAAAAAGTTAATATTTCCTGTCTTGCGGCAAATTCTATTGTTCTAATATTCCCAATACTATTAATGAAATATGTTAATTTAATAGTTTTGATTATAAACTTTTGTAACAGATGTGGAAATGTTATGGATATAAGTGTAATTATTAATATTTGTAATTATTGTATTCTTAATAAGATGCATTTATTTTTAGATTTAGGATATCAGACTTAAAGTACCTTTGCCTGAAAATAAATTGTTGATAATACTTTTATTGGATTTTGAAAGATTTTAAACATGACCTACTATTACCAATGAAATAAATGGTCATAAAAATTTGTGATGAGCCAAATTTTCATTAGTATTCGGTCAAGATTTAATATTTGAAGATTTATAAGATGTTCTTATTGGCAAAATGGTGAAGTAGTTATCTATCGCGACGAAATTATATGCGTTTTAAGATCCTTTACACGCGTAGACGACTATATCAAAATCGGCCTTTCTTATTGGCCGATCCGCATGGCCCTCCGCTCGCTTCGCTCGCTACGGGGGCTCAAGAAAAGGAAACAAACCAAGTGCTAACCCAAACTAACCCAAGACATACCCAAAATCAAGAAAAAAAACTGTTTAGAAACATAATGTTAAAAAAATTATAAAAAAAAAAGCAACGGGGTTAAAATCCGTGCCGTTCAGGTGGGACCCAACTATCTAAACCTCTCGACCACGAAAGCTCTTGCGACAAATTGATTGCATCACGAAGACATGTTGTAATACGATAGGAGAGGCCGATTTTGATATAGTCGTCTACGCCTGTGAAGGATCTTAAGATACATATATATTAGTGTGACGACCTCTACCGCATGGTAGGTGAATGAAATGACGATCGAGAGTGAATTGCAGTTATCCTCTCCCTGAACTTTAGAATCGATAATGGTTCCTATTCTCCTTCCACGTAGATTTCGTTTTTGGTTCAAACCCCTAGTTAGCAATATTGACGTGTATCAATTTTGGGGAACGTCATCGCCATCCCATGACCGGGCGGGAAATGAGATTTATTATGGCACGTTTCTCTTAATAAATGTCGGGTCAAATGGTTTTGTTTCGGCTAACTCGAGTAATTAATTAGGATAGGCTTCGGTATATCAAAAATTAATTAGAATAGTCTTCGGTACATCAAAATTGTCTTTTATTTTCGAAATCAATTTGAAAAGTCGTTGGGGGAGACATGTGATACGCAAGTCGTGTTTCATTTCACCAATTGACCTTGAAGTGAGGATTTTAGAGGAAATCCCTTTGCTTCCGGTAAATTTCGCGTGCGCTACTTTTCACAGACCAGCTATTTGCAGCGGCATCGTTTGGTGTTGTGGTGAAAGTATTTGATTGATTTTACTCTTGTGGGATTTTTCATCCGACCTATTATTAAGTTTCAGGCCTTACCTTTATTTATATTTTATTTTGTTGCGAAGCCTAAACTAAAGCGAGTTCCATATTTCAACTTGGGCGATTTTCTAGTTTGTGTCGTTTACAAGTTGGTGGCGCCTTTAAATAAATACCCCCTCCCTACTCCCCTATATTTGAGCTAGGGCCTAATTTGCACGCATCGGTAATTGAAAATTTTCTTAATTTCAGTTTTAAGTTTTTAGTTTGAGTTAGTTAACTTTATTCACTCTCAGTTTCTTATAACCTGGAGTGAAAGTAACTAAATAAAAATACGAAGACAAGCAAGCGCGTAGCAAATTCCAGGCGTAATCTTCCTATAAGTACATATAAACAAATATACAATTTTGAACAGCTCGAAATGAGTTTTGTCGAATTTTAAAAGGTATAACTTTATTTTATATCTCGAAACAGAAATTTTTGACTTTTTAACTTTAAAATCTGAGGGCGACATCTGTCAAAAAAGAGCCTAAAATTGTGAAACTAATTTTTTATTTCTACTGATCACCGAAAGTACCCCCAAAAATATCGAAATCTGGATACATTGTGCAATTAATATCTATCAATCAAAAATAATACCCTACCCTGCATACCCGAAAAAAATAATTTTCAGACACAAATTTATTAAACCTATTTTAAACTATTAAATACGCGACCAAGGTTTCCCGTTTATAATTTAGACAAATTTGAACACGTTTCCTTTCCTAAAAAAACATCGAAAACTATATGTATAGTAATATTTGTTTTTTTTCTGTGGTAATATCCTAAACTTTTTCCTTTATAAAATACAGGGTGTTAATTATTTTTTGAAAATATGTTTTTTTTCCATAATAATTCGAATACGCTTAATAATACACACTATTGGATTTTGAAGAGGTTTAAAGTGCATTATTTTACCAGCTCACAATGGCGTTTACAAATTTTTTCGTTTCACGCGTTTGTATATTTCGAGAAAAACAGGAATGTGGGAAGTTGGCTCAGGTGGTGGAGTCGCGTCTCAAGAACGCAAAGTGGTTGGTTCGACGCCCGGTCCTTGCAAGTTTGTTTATTGGATTAGTTAGTTTCTTGGCATGCCTTCGGTTAGTTTGGGTTAGTTTTTGTTGGCTGCGCCCCGCAGCGAGCGGACTGCATTGTATGAAGTGAAAATGTAAAGATACAAAGTAAACATTATAACGCATGCAGTACCATAAACTGTGCCGTTCGGCAGAAGTTTGGATCAGGTTCCCCACCTCGGCGAGACGCTAGTGTAATTTTCCACTAAAATTTAAATTTAGGTATAGGACATGCTTCCAAATAGATGGTCATACATAATTTTTGTTCAAATTTCAGTGCTTTCGGCTGCAGAAACGTTAAGCTTTCTAATAATAACTAGGCTCACTCATCAATCGATCATTTTATAGGTGCGCCATATTAGGAATGAGGAAAATCTAAAATTAGACCTTAAAATGGGTCACATTTCGAGGAAAAATATCATTTGAAAGAGAATTATGACTTTTCAGTATGGCAAAACGGCAAGATATTGTCAAGTGAGAGCCAGCAAGATGAATGGAATTTCCTTTAAAATGATCTCTTCGTAATTATTCATAATTCGCATTTTCATCACAACTCATACTATAGAGCCGTAAAACATGTACTCAAAACAACGCATTATTTATTTCGGATCAAATCATAAGGTCTTGTACCATAAACACATCAACATGTCATTTCATCCTGCTCCTATTCGTTACGGAATACAAAGCCATCAATATTCATTACCACAATAATAAATTTGTCAAAACGAGTGTCGCAGGGTTAATCAAGCGATGAATTACAGCGAAGTTGGATAAAGTGACCACTTATATTTGCGGTCAATTTGGGCTACTAATTTAGTAGTATGAACCTGATATGTGTGCGATAGCAATAAATGACTTATTTACGTCATGTCATGACATCAAGCTCATAGGGTGCTCATTTCTCTTTCGAGGCATGCATGATTCCGTACAAAAAGTATTGAAGCCGGTCATCATATGGTCGAATGATGGGGAAATTTTCTGTTTCAGGTAGTCCGCTATTTTCGTTCTCGATTTGATTAAAACAAAAATAATATCCGGATATATCGCCAATGCGGACCATCATACTCTAAGTAATGTGATAATTCGTGCAGATATTTATGGGTGCCCCACTTAAGCTACATAAAGTGTGGCAAGTATAACTGGAACAGCGGAAAGAATGCGGACAAAAAATTGGCGATGTTGTCGAGTAGTTTTTTGAGAATTAATATTTATACCTATTATTTAGATAAACACATAATTTAATATACTCATTAACTCATTGAAAATAAAAAGTAATATTCAAACTGGAACTTTACTATTACTTCAACTTTAATTCATAATCTATTTTATACATTATCAATTTAAATAAATTTGCGACATTTAGGGGAGAGGCGGGTAATACGACATAGGCAAAATGACTTATTGCTGCTGTATGAAATCTAGTATGTTTAGAGATCACCAAGCCTCTGCTTTGTGTGTAACTATCGACAACACCGAACTTTATGTAGTGGTACCTCGCTAGAGGTGCATTTGAGTCAGCCAGTCGGTTGTTTGTGGTTGTGTTATTAAGCGTTCCAACGTAAGTATTTCTTGTGGATCATTTTTCGGTAATAAATAAAAGCTTTTGCGATTTCTTAAGGAAAATCTGCATGTTTAATGCAAAATACAGCAATAATTTTTGCGTTTACGTATTTTTTTTTAGTACAAACTTTAAAATATTACATGCCGGGCAAGATGACATACCTTACTGACGGGCAAAATGAAACACTATGTCATTTTGCTCGCCTATTTTCCCAATATTTAAATAACATGCTATTTTCTTTCAGATGGTTTACTCATACAAAAGAAAGTCTGGTAGAGCTAATTGGAATGAGGCAGACATGCAGAGAGCTCTGGAAGCCGCCCGCAACCATGAAATGGGCTGGTTAAAAGCTAGCAAAATATTTAATGTGCTAACAGCAACTCTACGTCGTCGAGGACTAAACAAAAATGAGATAGCTATAGAATCCAAGAAACACCTCGGTTCGATTAGAGCCACGCTGAATGAGGAAGTCGAAAAAGCATTAGTTAACCACATTTTAGATTTGGAGTGCCGTTTTTTCGGCTGGACAACCACAGACGTCAGAAAGCTTGCATACGAAATTGCAGAAAAAATTAAAATCAAGCACACTTTCAATAAAGAACTAAAGATGACTTGAAAAGGATGGTTGCATGGTTTCCGTAAGCGCAATCCACAACTAGCATTGCGTTCTCCAGAAGCCACCTCGCTTGCTCGAGCCGAGGCTTTTAATAAGCAGCAGGTGAGCAAATTTTTTGACAGATCAATAGTAATAAAATTAGTAACACCATGATCTTTAATATGGATGAGTCAGTCGGTCCTCACAACCGTGCAAGCGCCGCGCGCCGCCAAAAGTGTTTGCACAAAAAGGCAAGAAGCAAGTGGGGGCCCTTACGAGCGCAGACAGAGGAGTTCATTCAACAGTCGTAGTATGCATGAGTTCTGGGGGAACATTCATACCACCGTCAATAATTTTTCCTAGGAAAAGATTTAATCCAGACCAGTACGACGGAGTCCCTGTTGGTACCTTAGCACTTCATAACGAATCTGGCTACATGACGTCAGATTTATTTGTTAAATGGATGCAATATTTTATAGATTACGTCCGGCCTAATAAATAACAAAGCTTTATTAATTTTGGATGGGCATTTAAGCCATAAAAGTTTTGAAGCGCTAGAATTAGCGAAAAGACATTCAGTTGTGCCTCTGTGTTTGCCGGCTCTCTGCACCCATCATTTGCAGCCACTAGACGTGGCGTTTTTCGGGCCACTTCGTAAATATTATAATCAAGCCATAACTCAGTGGCTTAGACAAAATCCTGGGCGTACAGTCACCATTTATCAAGTGTGCAGGCTCTTTAGTTCAGCTTATGAGAAAGCAGCCACAATTTATTTAGTGGATTCAAGGCGACTGGAATATGGCCAATAAACCCAATATTTTTCCCTACCACGTTTTTCTGCCCAGTTTAACAACCGATTTACCAGAAACCATTCCTGAAAACAATGTACCAAAAGAGATTTCAAACAATTTGCAGTCCTCAAAAAATCCTCCCTTAGAGAACATTGTGGACTAGGCTGGTCCTTCTACTCTTGCGAAGGATGATATTCAAAATATTTTACACGAATTGACTCCCATACCACAAACTCCTGAAAGAAAATCTAGTAAGCGGAAAAGTACTGGATACCAGGATGTATTAACTGAAATCCCATACCTCCAGAGTTTACGTGGAAGGGAAAATGAGAAAAAAGAAGAACTAGAAAGAAAGAAACAAAGAAATGTGTTTAAAAAGAAGGTATTCGAGGAAAATTTAGAAACAAAGGAAGATAAAAAGATAGAAGAAACGCAAAGAAAAAGCCAAAGAAGTGTTGCGAAGAAGAAAGTATTTTACCAGTCAAGCGATGAAGAAGATGAAGATCCTTTCAGTGTTGTTGATGATGAGGACTGCGCCTGCCTCTACTGCAATGACCTTTTTAGTGGGCACATTCAGAATGTGCTGGTGTTTCTAAAAGATCAAAAAATGTTATCTGTGAACTCTGTCAACCATAAACTACCAAAGTACATACTTTTTTCCGCTTTAGTTAATAATTTAGTTTTTTTACACGTTAAGCGTATGTAAATTTAAGTGTGTCATTTTGTTTTACCTTTTTTTGTTTTAGTTAATAATTAGGTAAGTTTTTTACACGTCAAGCGTATCAAAATTTAAGTATGTCATTTTACCCAGCATGGGCGGGCAATATGGTTTTTTTAGCAAAAAAATGTCTTGTTTGTTTGTATTAAGGTTTTTTAAATAAACTGTTTATTTTTTAGTTAATATCACAGATAATATCATTGTATACTCACACATTACAAACATTTTTGTTTTATACCTCTATTTAATCCCTTTTTTATTCAATATGGCTGGGTATGTCATCTTACCCGCCTCTCCCCTATATCTATTTGCCGGATACATCCGGCAACAGGTGCGTCAAATTCTCCTTGTCCTCGTGACAAAGTGCATCAAGGCGATGGGCTGCAAGACATTTTTTCTCTCTTCGCTCCTCAAACGTCGCTGTTCCAAATAAGTTTGCCACACTTTAAGTCGCATTTAAATAGTTGTTTTAAGCAAATTAATTTTGGCCTGGGTCTATAGCTTTGCGCTTTTTATTTTCTATCAGGTTCCTTTTAACCGGAACCATTCTTAGATCAATAACCTTCAGTTTATTGTCATTCTTTTGTAAGGCCAATCTCTATTGAGAATTATATTCTTCAGTTTAAATCCATAAATATTAGAAATATTTAAATTCGAACAGAAAAATAAATGTATCGGACATCTTGTGTGGTATTTGTTTAAATTTGAAAATCAATTTTTTAAATGGGACATCAGAATATATATTACTATTCAAATTTCGACTTCTTACAAAATTTGACGAGCGATAAGACTAGATAAATGCTTAGAAAGCACGTAGAAAACCTTAAAGGGACTCCTATTTTGGTCGCGTACCGGATGCGATTTTACTAAATATACTTTAGGCTAGCACAAGACACGCCCACCGTAATACGTCAGCTTTAAACATTTCCGATATACTCGGCGTCAGCACATGGCACTAAATATACTGCGCTCCAGCACAGCCGCCGTAATATAAGGTATATTATGGTCCTTTTCACCTGTTTTCGAAATGCAAAGAATTTAAAGTGAATAAAACATCGTTTATTATAATATGGTGACAAAAACGATATTATAATATGGTGACAAAAACATATATAATATAGTGACAAAAACGTAAATGAAAAAACAAGCCATACAAAGCGAACATTATTAATCAATGTGGCTTAGCGTTTGCTAGATTTTTCATGATATTTGCAATTAGGTCGTGTTTCCGCTTGACACTGCTACGTTTCTTCTTTTCACCACACTCTGCATTAGGCGGTCGGCCTGATCGTATTCTTCTTTTTCCAGCGGGCAAACCCTTATGTATTTGTCGGCGACTGACGGATGTAGGCTGCACTCCTAACGTCGTGTTGTCGCCGTTTTCATAGCGTAAAAATGTGTCAATTGAGATACAGTTGTGATATGTTCCAGAGACTTTACAAATTTAACCACAACGTTTTTGTTATCCCTGTTAA
>JAEQML010052874.1:0-41448 GCA_016904865.1 Pissodes strobi
GCCGTTTCGCAGATACAGGGTGTTATTTAAAAAAAACTTTGAATACCCCCACCACTTTATTTTTAGAGATACAGCAAAAAGCATTAAACAAAAAAGTTTTACATTATCCTCAACTTCAAATATGTGGAATTTTTTTATTAGGTTAATATAGCGGAATTCACAGAAACATCACTTTTTTAGATTCAAGATTGCAGTTACGCCCCCTAGTGGTCATTATAGAAACTTGTAAATATTTTCCAGGTTTTTCTCTTGACCATTTTAGTAATTACATTTTTCGCCGCAAGTCTCTACGATGGATAGTTTCCCAGATACAGTACCTCGCATTCTTAGTTGGCCACCCTGTACATTATCCGTTAATAGCCTTGAAACAGCTTTAGACATTTTTTTGAATTTTAATAAGTAGTAAAAGCATAAAAAAAATTCATGAGAAAAGTCGTTTTACTACCAATGGCATTTGCACTGACATATATGGGTGTTTTAAGCGGAAAAAATGGTACGCCACTGATTCTTTTCAAAATGAATATTATTTTCAAAATTTCACATTGTCTCTTAGTAAAAACAGCCTCTTGACTTATTTCCTATGAAGAACGGTTTTCGATTAATTAAATAATGAAAATCACTTATTTGCATGTTGATATACGACTAGACTAGACAGATTTTGTTTACCTTATAAACAATTATGTCAGTTTTTATCCAAATACCGGTTTGTCAGGTTTAATTAATTTATAACCACGTATGACAGTGCCACTAAAAAAAACATGACGAATGCCGAATTTGCAAGAATAATAGCCGCAATATCGAAACTCAAACAAATGTCTTTTGTTTATTTAATCCAAAACCCATCATCGGAAGAAAAAGTCAAAAGGTCAATTTTACTAAGAGACAAAACAAAATTATGAAAATAATATTTATTTTCAAAAAAGCATTGGCAGGGTATTTTTTTCGTTAAACATATTCCGTTAGCCCGTTTCAATACTTAGTCAGTAGGTACCAACTACAATTCAAAAAAATATTATTTAAAGTGGTCTCAAAGACATTAAGAAGAAACTGATTTTTTGCAAATGATCTAAAAACTAAGACCCTCAAGGAAGATATCAGAAACACGAATTTTCAAAAAACATTCGAGTCATCGATCAATATTACCGATATAAAAAAATATTACTAGCTATCTATCGTGTTAAGTATGTCTTATTTTTACTATTTAATAGATTCAAATGGTTTCGTTTCGAAAAAAATATAAGTCTATGATATTACGATTCTTATCTTGGCTGTCACCATCATGATTATAGTCGTCATGATTATTACCATCATCAGTAAGTATCATCTTCGTCAGCAAGCCCTTCACTTAATTTAAACTTATTCCAATATTTTAATTTTTGAGAAGGTTCATGTGCCTTATTGAAAGATTTTATACCTTAACTTAAATATTGCCTTGGTAGCCTTTTCGTTATATTAGCCTAGCTAACAAATTTTATTCTAACTCTATAGGCATCCCAATACATTTTTGACAGGATCGATCCTTGCCCTTCGTCAAATTTCTTCATTAATATTTTGTTGTGTAATTCAATCTATGAGCCGAGTCAAAGGGATAAAAAGACCTAGATGGATTCCATTTTCCAATTTAACTTACTTGAAGCCGGCACAAATCATTACTTTGTTTAAATTTTTAGATCTTTTCGTGGTGTAAATTATTAATTATTTTTGAGGGGCTCTAAATATTTTCGCTGGGTATTTTTGAAGCATGTAATAACTTGCACAACCCTCGTATCTACACATTAATGATAAAATTCTTTAATTTATTCCTTGCATTTGCAAGTAATGATACGTGTTGGATAGCATAAATTAACATGTCAAAGGTTGTGTTAGCCAAACAATTATCTAAATGGACCTAACCGGCCCAGAGGGTTTGGTCAAGGTGCCAATTAGGATGATTTGACGGTCTGACCAAGGAACGTCCGACAGATTAAGATCTTTAAAGCCAAAAAAACAAAATAATTTAGGAGGAACTTGAAAGAAAGGATGGTGTTGTTCAGACCACGCACGCTTAGAAAATAAACCGACGAAAAAGATGGAAAGCTCACGTAAGGGAAAAAATCTAAAATGTAAAAATAGGACATGTTAAGAAAAGTTGAAAAAAAAAGAACAACGCTAAAGTGGCGATAAGTGGGACTGGATGGCAAAAACTCAAAACAGATGTAGCACAAGAAAAACAACTATTAGGTGCGCAAAAAATGGACAAAAGGGAAAGGCGATATATTATTATCGGTTTTGTGGTATTGATTTACTAAACGAAGCTGCAGTGAACAAGAATCCTCTATGGCAGAGCACTCTATACACAAAAGTACATAAACCGTTGAAAAAGTTGAAAAAGATTAATAATCGCTCTAAAGACAAACGTTGCAGGTTCAGAAGTCATGTCAAAAAAACTAAGATATTAAGCAAGAATATAGAGAAAAATACCATGGTCAAACTTGGTCTGACTTCATGCTATTTTGAGTTAAAAATATATGAAGGACTAGAAGTGATATATATATATATATATATACGGGATACGGAAAGAATATGAGCAAAATCTGGAGAAATTCTGTACAAACAAACATACCAATAAATGATGAATTTAAACCACAAAAGGCGATGAGGATTGTAACGATAAATCTGTCCATGAATTTAATGTTTTTCGATTCGATAATAGAGCCTGAGAACCAAGAATGCTAAATGAAAAACTTTGTATTCCATGCAAAATTTAATCCAAAAGGACTTCCTATAAAAGCATAACAGAGCGCTTTCGGCCTAAGCCATCATCAGTGTTACCTGAAAAGTAAGTAGAAGAACCACCCATTAGCAGAAGAAAGTGGCTGTTATGAGATCTTTAGGAAGAAAATGATAAAATTGACAATGTTATATCAGGATTCTGAGAGTGTTTTAAACTTGAAAGGCATTAAAATAGGTGTATAAGTTAAGAATGGTGCTTTTTTTGTAATAAAATTCATTGGCAGAACTTGCAGGCCATTAAGAGTCCGCATCAGTGAACATTTAAATAGGAATAACTCTTCTTTTGGAGAACATTTACGCAATTATAACCATAGTTTTAGCCCTCATTCCAACTCAAAAATCTTACATAGTACCTATTTCATCAAAAAATTTCAACAGACTGGACTTTTTGGAGAATATCGAGATCAACAGCGAGCTGCTTCACAACAACCATTGCCTGAATACTCAGGTTAATCTAAATAGATCATATATTCCTTTGCACAGGTGACTTCTTAACTAAAGTTCTTTTGTGTTCATTTATATAAATCTTACTGAGTTTTTTCTTTCTTTAATTTTCTTTCATAGCTATCCACCAATAGTATCTGATTTATTTTATCTCTTCACATCTCAATTTTAGGTGGGGTCAGTCTTGCCCATATTTACTGCGCTAATTATAAATATCCTTAACAAAACTTTTATTTTCAATTCTCAAATAAGAATTTTAGAAATCCAACAGGGGGGGGGGGGGGGTAGTCTCGTAGATTTGGTCGGGCTGATGTCTGCCTTTAATACATTTGACTATAGTTTTCCTTCCAAATATTCTATTACTCAGTTAAGTAAGCACTCTCTTTTCTGTTAATACAATAACTTCTTAGGTCATCGTTTATGCTCTAAAATTATTTTATATAACATTGATCATATCTTTTGGCCTCATCTAGCTTAGTGTCAGCCAGTCTGTTCTCCAGACTTACTTTGTAATCTTAGTTACTTCATTTGTATTCAGAATAACGTTCTGTATTAATTTAACATTTAGTTTCAAGATTTTAATTTACCGCTAATTTTTTTTGCGGTTCACTTCCTGCGGCTTCAGAGTCTGCTTGGCAAGACTGTCAACTTCAACGACACATTTTGTTGTTCCACGAAAAGCGTGATTTTGGGTATTGTCCTTTAATTATGTTACCTTTTTAAAATGTGACTTTTAACTTTTTAATTGTGATTTGACCGTTGTTTGTTAGTGTTGTTTGTTTACTCTTCGTTGATATGCTCTTCAGGTCCAATGACAAGTAAGTGTAAAAACCCCTACCATTTTCCTTTGTCTCTAAAAAAAAATCACACAAAAAATTACAAAAAAAGCACCATTCTTAACTTTTTAATGCCTTTCAAGTTTTAAACACTCTAAGAATCGTGATATAACATTGTCAATTTTATCATTTTCTTCCTAAAGATCTCATAACAGCCACTTTCTTCTGCTAATGGGTGGTTCTGCTACTTACTTTTCAGGTAACACTGATGATGGCTTATGCCGAAAGCGCTGTGTTATGCTTTTATAGGAAGTCCTTTTGGATTAAGTTTTGCATGGAATACAAAGTTTTTTATTTAGTATGATTCATACATGCACACAGCCATTACTCTTCACTTAATATAGTGAATAGTCCTCTATAAAGGGTATTAAATGGTTTCAATGTAGTTTGTTACTCAGATGAACATGCACATTTTCAATGAGTACCCAGCACTCACTAAACTAAAAACGACTTACCTTTAGAGCCATTAAAGATTTTTGAAGGCATCTGGTGCGGGAAGATGTTAAAACTCTAAAGTTTTCAGTGACCCTACTTTTACACAATTATTGTACCAACACAAACTATTAATAATATTCTGTATGTACGAACTGTAACTTATAATAAAATGTGCCGCTTCTTTAATATTTCAACTAAGTTTGACATACTTAATAAAGAATCATGGAATTCGAATGTTTTTTATAGGCTGTAAAAATAATCCATGGCGATTTTACATTGATTTACTTAAAAAGAGAAACGAAAGCATTTTTCCCTACGCTACGGTTCGGTCTGTTTATTTTTCATTGTTTACTAAAATCTACGATATTTATTTAATGTGTTTCCAGTTCACAAATGTTTCATTTTTCTTCTTTTACCAAAGAGCGATATAAGAGCGTAAGGGCCTTAGGGAAGTTGGATAGCGCATTTCGTTGTGATCGCTTTTCTGGAATTTTTGCGATTAAAAAGTAAACATCAGCAAAAATAGTGTTTGGGTAAATCAAATAAAGCAGTGCAGAGGAAGGGAGGAGCTCCTAAATAAAAGTGCATAAAATAAGAAACAGAAATATTTTATTTTTAATTAGAAAAATATGAAATTATCGGAAGTAATGGCACAAGTGCATCAAAATTACCGATAATTTTGCATGACAGCGTGTTGTCTAAAAACTGCACGAGTTCATTTTCATATTTTGGAGAAAGAGCACGACACCGGATGGTGGAGGGCTCTTTTTCCAAAATATGAAAATTACCGAATGCAGTTTTCCTATCTAAAATAACACGCTCGAAGCAAAATTATCTGGTTATTTTGATGCACTTGTGTAATTCGGGGGAATATTTTCCGAATAAGGACATGGTTTTATTATATTTTAATACAAAAACGTACATGTAATTGTAAACAAAATAAAAAGACGCAAAAATACGTTTTTTTTTTAATGCGAAACGAGACATTTTTAATAATATATTATATTCACTTGACTTTGACGTTATTTATAAATTGTCGCTGTCATCGTAAGTTTACAATGGAATTACCATAGATACGTACGATGCAATTATCGCCGTGCTCTTCCGGTTTCTACAGTGCAATTATCGCTGTAATTTTCTGAGAATTGCACTCCTCTAATGTGATTTTTTTACATTCACTATAATTTTATAACCTTGTCTGGTCTAACCTAATGGATTTTTACCCAACCAACACATCTTACTGCTACAGGCACAAAAATTTCTATTGACAAATTTCAATTATATGAGAAGGTTTGTGAAACTTAAAAAAACTGAAGTCTGGTTACTGGTTTTCACACTACAGTGTGGTTCAGTTATTGAAAGTCGACGAATGTAGCTCGAAATGGTAGTATATTGTTTGGAATTAGTGTGGCAAATTTGAAATATGTATGTCCAAAAATCGTGTGTTGCGGATTTTATGGATCACTAATTAGAATATAATAGTTTTAAACATATTGAGAAATAAAATATCCTGCTATACAACTTAGTAGTCGGTTAAAAGTAACAAATGTGTCCCCTTTCCCTAAGTATCAGACAAAATTTTTTGAACTGCATAATAATAGATGCCAATGTTATATACTATATAATATGTACTTAAATTCATTTTGAAGAGATTATCTGTTTCTTTATCACTCGAAGTTTGCAAATAAGAAAGGATACTGGAAAACATTGTTTAACGGAACCTAAGAAAGTTTTCTGGACTTGAGAATAAAGCTGCTGACACCTTTTGAACTTCACTCAGCATGCATTTTAACGCAGTATTTGCTTTATATAGCTCCAGATTACGATGACAAAATACATTTACTGTTAGTTTTGTCACTTTTTCAGGATTTAGGAATGTTGTATGCCTTTTTTTTAAAAAAATCTCTAAACGCCTATCTAATAAAATTCTCTAAATGATGAATCTTTGCATCATCACCTTGTCAGTCAAATGTAAATCGAAATTTCAAAGTTGAATTTTTATAATTTCCAGAGATTTGGGATCTCGAGATTGGATGTCTTACTTCCATCTAATCAACCGTAGATCAAATTAGGAAAATGCCGTATTATCCCTAGATTTGCCAAAAATTTTGATTCAGTAATTCATCATATTTTATAGCAGTTTAAAGTAGTAAGTTACGTATTTTGCTGCACTAATACCAAACTACCTAAAAATTAGGAAGCAGTATCTTAAGATCAAAAATGTTAATAATTTCTCCAGACTAAATACTTGAAGTCACAAGGCCCTATTTGAAGATGAAGGTCCAAGTCGTCTATTACCACAGACCACATCTATTTCATAGAGAGACTGGAAAAGAATGCATCACATGTAAGATCATTTTATTATGCATTTCTCTAATTACTTCAATATTGAAAAATATTGGAGCACGGACAAAAACTGCTTAGGTAAGGATGTACGGGATAACATCAAAAAACCATAAAAATAATATGTATTTATTATTATTTCAACATTACCAGTCAAAATGGGTGTGTTAAGATATGAGAAACTGTATGTTACTTCCTGTTCTTTAAGAGTTCTGTCGATTCCAGATGATGGCAACCATGCTGACTGTTAATAATTAATTGACGGCTGCTCTGAATAGCTCCGCAGGAAACCATGTTCTGATGATATAATATATACTTCTTCTGCTGGACCTCTTTTTCTTAATATCTTCCCTTGCAGAATCTTCTGAAATAGATAATATCTGTTCTTATTCCGCATAATGCGACCAAGATTCTACAATATTCTTATTTTCTTACCCGTTTTCAGTCTCTGGCAAATTTCAGCTTTTGTGACAATTCAATCTATCTATGAGACCCTCAGCATCTTACGATACAGCCGCATCTCGTATACCTCTAATTCGTTACTTGTTAGCTCTGCTAACATACATGATTCTGCCCTATATAACAAAACGAATAAAACATAAGATTGCAGGAACCGAATTTTTATCTCCATGGTCAGATTATGGCTTTTCAATTTGCAGCTCATGTTGCTGATTGTTGTTTTAGCCTTTCCAATTCTAATCTTTTTCTACTAAAATCGACTTGCTTGAATATTATTTTTGTTTATGGCCGTTAATTTTATTTTGCTGATGTTAATATCCAGGACCATGTTTACTGTACTCTAGCGATGCGGTGTTGTATAATATATGCAGCCTGCATATATGTCCGTATCGTCGGCATATCTGATATTTCTTATCCTTCCCCAACAGCATTCCTTCATCTACTTGCCCTAAAATAGGGGTTGCCATCACGACACGCGTATCATTAACTATTTATAGAAAAGCGAAACATTTCACAGAATTTTAATTTATATATTCATTTTTAAAAATTTATTGCGTGTCGTAAGTTGTAGTCCCGTCACCGAACTTAATTAAAAAGAAAACCCATTTTGCTTGTTTTTTGGAATGATTTTGCACAAAAAATAAGATCTTCCCCGAATGCAGTAGCTTGCAAGTAAATGGGGTAAAGAACCGAATGTTTGCAGGTTTAAAAACTCAGCACCTAACTCAATTGTTCCAGTCTACCAATTTCAGTTTCAATATTTTCAATATCAGGGCAACAATAAAGTAATTTCCACTATTTTATTGTTGTTAATTTAGTTTAGTTGCGTTTCCCGATATATAAATTTTATTGAAATTAAGCACCTAAAAAGGGCTCCTTTAAATATTAAAATTAGGCTAGTATGAACCCTATTTTATTAATTAAAAACAAAAACAACACATCTTTAATCATAATTTTCTTGAACAAAATATACGTGTTTCCAACAAACAAATAAATAGAGATAGTTATGTGATTATTTCAAAGCCTAATTTCCTTTGTATTCTGATTATGCCAAACGCTATTCAAGAAGCACTACTGAATTTGATTCATTTACAATCGGTCCTTTTGAATTATTTATAGACGAAATAATGTATAACAGATCTTGTCGAAAATTATATTGGGCGTGATCGTCGACTGCCGGTACCTACTACCTGAATCGTTTCGTACATGATCAGAGTGAGGCATATACGAAACAGATTAATCTGTTTGGTATATTCGGTCGTATTATTATTTTTATGGGCCTGAACTATTTTATAAAGTTTAAATTTTTCGATTAAAAAAAATATGTACACGTACATTTAATGACTTGTTTAATGTGCTATTTTGTCTTTGATTATGATTTAAAGTTTATCTATAACAAAAGACATGACAGCATGCTTCTTCGCATCGGCCATACATTTTAGTAGAAATAATAAACCAACATTAATTCAAGCATCACCATTGACTGTGACATAGAAGCAATGTATATGCGTGGAGGGTGCACAAAAACGTGTAGTGCAAAATTTTCGAGAACTTATTTTTGAAGAAAGTTACGGAAGAAGAGACAGTTCTCAGCATTTCCAAAATTCTAAAAATTCCCAGAAATAAAATAAAGAGGATATTTTCGCTTGTTCTTGGAAATCTTCTTTGTCTCGCGTTTTCATGAGAGGTTTGTGATTTCCTGCTAAAATATGTTAAAAAAAGTAAAAATATTTTTTAACTAAAATAGATAGCAAAAACTCAGTCTCGAATTTCGAACTAATTTTAAACATTCTCAACCATTATCAGTTAATTCCAGAGCCAGGAGATCATCAAGTTATTCAGCATAGTCCTCCGCCAGGTTACTAAAATCATCTCGACAAAAACTAGAGTCAGCTCCATGAAAGCTTATTTGGATCATGATCAACTGAATCACTTGCAACGTCAGGATTTGCGACTAGTCCTGCTCTCTTTATTTTGCCTTAATTTAGATTGCAGCCCCCAAAATGATGTTAAATGTCTTGCTTATTCTACAGCCTTTATTTGGAATGGATGAAATCATATTTGCAAAAAATCCTTTGTGTTGATGCATACTGCTGTGCTGAGGCATACAGTCTAAGAATTACAAAGACCAATGCTTTTAATTTTGGTTTTGGACAATAGCCTTCCAGTAAATAGCCGTGAGCATTTTGGAAACCTCGCCTAGTTTTGCATCTGGATCTCGAACCAGCCAACCTATAAGTAGGAAAACCCAATGAATAAGTAATGCATAATTCAAAAACTTAAATCTGGCCCTGAACCACACTAAAAAAATCGATCTGAAATATTTGTACCATCATCATATATTAAAAAAATCTCATCTTTTTGTTACACATACATGCTTTGAATCATCAATCAAAAATCGCCGTTCGTGGCGCATCGCCTTAATATACAAAGGCTGCCGAACACACACGTCTAATTGAACCATTACATTACAAACCGCTCACTTTATTTGTCTGGCGATCCAAACAAGTTATTTAACTGTAAAATCAATGCTAAGTGATTACTACAAAGATTATTGAGAAAATTTGTCAGGTTATTCAGGATATTTAATCAGATAACTTGGTGAATAAAATACGTAATCGGATTATTTTGAAGGAATTGCTTTTGGTGAGCGGTATTCCTTATAAAAGCTAATCATTAGTTAAGTTTACTGTAAAAGCCACCGTTTTATGTTTATAATAATTATGTTTCGAAAAATAATAAATTAGCCGCACAATTTACAAGAAGATATAAATATGAAGGTATTTAATCCTCAGTGCTTCAAGTACAACACCAATTTCCCCTGCACATTTCTTCGATTAATTCAGGTACATTATCCTAATGGAGTTCATCTAATAGATTCAGTTAAACCAATATTCATTCACTAAGACATTTAGGAGACAAAACCGACTTAGAAATTGAGCTTTTGCTACCAATATTTGAAAAAAAACTATTGTATCATTTGGATGTGGTACAGATATATATCTTCTTGGTCATATAATTCGTTAATTCAGGTACGTTAGCTCAACGCAGATCACCAATAGGTCCAATTAAACCATTCTCCCCCACTGAGAGAATTAGTAAAGCAAAATCATCTTCAAGATGGCCAATAAAATATTATCTGCAATCATTGCTCAACTCCAACAGAACTGGATAGAAACAAATAGAAAAGCAGCATGTTTATTACAAGTTTAGGATGCTACTAGACGAAACAACCACACTAAAATCCCAAAACTACCCGGCAAAATGTTTCTAACGATATATCTTTTATTGTCCGAATTATCACCCTTTTTCATATTTACAACCCGCATTAAATTCTGGAATAGATATATTAACTGATCCCCAATAAAATTCTTTTACTCGTCGCCCATAAAATTGTCCGATAGCGGCACCACACCTTTTGTTTCCCCGGATAATAAAAATGATGGCGCCCAGCAGTTTTGCTCCTGTTTTGCTTTTCGCATTTGAGAGTACAAGAAAATAACGTTCCCGAATACAAAGAACATGACGGATAATGCTGCATCGGATAATATAGATTTTATTGTGGATAAGGGCTAATGAAAAATATCGGAGAGATTATTGTTAATAGCCTAAAATGCTTTCAACTTTGTGTGGTTATAAGTTGTTTACAATTTTTTTTCATTAATTCCCTTTTGTTTCCGCATTGGTTGTGTTAGTTGCAAATTTCAGAATGAGTATTAACCTTCGTATGTGCTCGAACTTACAGTAGCTGATGGCTAGATGTAATAATATTGACGACAATTTATAGTGAATTAGTCTTTGAACCATCACACCACACATTAATTAATTAATCCTTAGGCGTTGTGTTCGAACTAGTTATTTATGATATAAGTGTTAAAACTAAATTTTTTAACGCACGCATGTGAAAGGGTACATGATTGCTCTAAAAATACTTTTAGCACAAATATCATACAATATTTTTTCTACACACGGCAATAAAAAGTACATAGAATAATTAAAAATTAAATATTTAGAATCTCTTACATCCAGGTATTTTCTAATAGCATCGTATATTTATATTAAATTATCGAAGTTCACATTTGTCAATAAAAACTAGCAACCATCATTGTTGGCTGATTTGTTTACAGAAAAATTAAAAATTTAAAAGGCCCTGTCAGTTTTATTAAAACGCTAGCGCTGGCTATTGTGATTTGCCAAAAATGCAAGAAATACAAGAAATCGATCCATTTAAAGACATAGAAGAAGCTGCTAACAGAGCTACCTTGGATTTGTTGCAATAAGTTTGAAATATACAGTGTTGCTTCTACGAGTTTCGTACTCTATGTACCATATGTCATGTCATGTGTCATCATTGTCCTTGTTGTTAGATGTCAAATATAAAGTAAGTCTATTTTAGTCACACCGAAGTGTACGCGTGCCTTTTATTTCATCCTAAAAACCTCCCTTTTTAGAACACTGCTCAAAAGGTTATGGGCCCAGAACACAGAAATCTAAATCGGAAATCGTTTTTTCGTGTAGTTTACGCGATCGAGGGTTGAAAAGCGAAAGTTTTAACGCAGTATCAGTTCACTGGTTCTGTACTCAGTTTCGCGTGTGCAGAAAACAAAATGGCTGTGAACTATCTCAACAGTGTTCTCAAGTTGGTAGGGCGGGAAAATTATGACGAGTGGTGCTTTGCGGTTGAGAACGTCTTTGTACTCGAATGACTTTCTAAGTGTATGGATGGCTCCGAGATGGACAGTGTTCTTCTGGCAAAAGCTAAAGCCAAATTCGTGTTAACATTGGACCCCTCTTTGTATGTGCATGTAAAAGATGCAACCACATGCAAGGAAGCCTGGGAAAAGATCAAGAATCTCTATGAGGATGTAGGATTCACCAGAAAGATCGGGCTATTGCGAAATTTGATCTCATTGAGGCTGAACAGCTGTGAAAGTATGGAGATGTACGTCAACCATGTGATAGAAACATCGCAAAAGTTGAGGAAAACCAAGTTTGATATAAGTGAAGAATGGGTAGGTTCCCTTCTTTTAGCAGGTCTTCCGGACAGTACACCCCCATGTTGATGGCAATCGAGCATTCGGAGATCGCCATCACGACAGATTTAATCAAGAGCAAACTGCTTGATATGCAGGTTGATGGATCTAGTGGCAGCAACAAAAGTGGTGCTTTTACAGCAAGTGCTGGTAATCTTAGGAATCAATTAAGACGAGGCGCTGTAGGTGGTGGACAAAAGAGGAATGTCAACCCAAACGTCACTGACAAGGGAGATAAAAATAAGGTTACATGTTACCGATGTAAACAAACAGGGTATTATATGTCAAACTGTCCCACGAAATCAAAAAATGATGAAAAATAAGCTTTAGTGCATAATTTTTAAGCGGCAGCTATTCCAAGTGCGATTTTTATCTCATTTCTGGTGCCAGCAGACATATGTCACCCAATGAAAGTCAGTTTTATAATATTAAAAAGCCAAATATAGGGGAAATTACCGTTGCTAACCATGAAAAACTGGTAGTTAAGTGTTCAGGTGATGTCGACATTATTAGTAGTGTAAATGAAAAGCACATTAATATAACTATTCATGATGTGTTGTGTGCCTAATCTCACAACAAACTTAGTGTCGGTGAGCGAGCTCATTTCAAGAGGAAATCGTGTATCATTTAACCAAGATGGTTGTTCAGTATACAGTAAGAGCAACAAGTTGATAACTACAGCTAATTTAGTTGGCGGAGTATACAAGTTAAACTTAAAAGCAGAAAAATGCATGCTTGCGATTTGTGATGATACTGAGCTTTGGCATAGGAGGTTTGCGCACATAAATAGTCAAGACCTGAATAAAATGAAGCATTGTGTAAGTTGCTTGGAGTTGAAGGGAACTGCTAGGACCGACAAGTCGAACTGTGTAGTGTGTTGCGAGGGCAAACAAGTGAGGCTGCCGTTCCCAACTACAGGTACACGAAGTAACCGGGTGCTTGAGGTCATTCATGGAGATGTCTGTGGACCTATGGAGCAGACTTCAATTGGTGGCTCAAAATATTTTTTACTCCTTGTTGACGATTTTTCGAGAATGTCTTTTGTATACTTTTTAAAGGCAAAAAGTGAAGTCTTCGAGTTTTTCAAGCAATTTAAAGCCATGGTAGAGAAGCAACAAGGCAGAAGCATCAAGGTTTTTCGCAGTGACCAAGGCGGTGAGTTCTGTAGTAATAAATTTGCTAGTCTTTTTAAGGCAGAAGGTATTGTGCATCAGATGACTAATGCATACGCGCCTGAACAAAATGGTCTTTCAGAAAGACACAACCGTACACTGGTTGAGAAAGCGAGATGTCTACTTTTTGACGCAGGTCTGCACAAAAGGTTTTGGGCGGAGGCTATCAATCATTCCAATTATTTACAAAACAGATGTATTGCCAGTGGCCTTAAGGAAAAAACACCTTTTGAGATGTGGACTGGTAAAAAACCTGATGTTCAAGGTTGCGTGTGTTCGGAAGTACAGTTATGGTTCATATTCCTAAGGAGAAGCGCTTAAAATTTGACCAAAAGGCTAACAAACATATTTTAGTTGGTCTTTCAGATCATGTCAAGGGTTATAGAATCTGCAACCCAGACACTGATGATGTGACAACAAGTAGAGATGTCATTATACATGAAAAACTAAAAACCAACAAGAAGGATATTGGCCATGAAGTGACAGAAGAGAAGTCAGTTCGAGTGGGTGAGAGTAAGCAAAATGTACAGCAGCTTAGTGATAAACCTTCGCACGAAAGTGAGAGTAGCTTGGATGGTTCACTCGATAGCCTATCTTCACACTCCGTACAAGAACAGTCCCCGTCCCATGCGGAGCCTGCAGACAGCGACTATGAACCAGATGAGGTAGGAATAACCGTCGCTGATCCAGAAACTGTAAGAAGATCTCAAAGACCAAGGCGAGAAAAGCAGTTCACTGACTATGTATCATATATGAGTACTGCTTGTCAAGATGAAGACTGTTTTCTTGAGGAGAGTCCTGTGACAGTGACGCAGGCATTGTCAAGACCAGACTGCAGTCATTGGAAGGAGGCCATGCAGCATGAGTACAAGTGTTTAGTGCAAAATGAGACTTGAGAAATGGTGGATGAGCCAGAAAACAATGCGGTAGTTCAATGCAAGTGGGTGTATAAAATTAAGCTAGATAAGGATAGTAATAAGACCTATCATGCTAGGCTAGTAGCTAAGGGCTTCACCCAGAAGGAGAGAGTAGATTTTCATGAAACATTCTCACCTGTTGTGAGACATTCCACACTCCGTCTTTTGATAGCATTAAGTGTTAATATAGGTCTTAATATTTCTCATTTAGATGTCACCACAGATTATTTGCATGGAGAATTAGAGGAAACTGTTTATATGAGGCAACCAGAGGGCTTTATAAGTCGGGGTTGTGAAAACAAAGTTTTAAAGCTTAACCGAGCAATATATGGGCTCAAACAGTCATCCAGAGTATGGTATAAAAAGGTAGAAGTAGTATTGACTAATCTTAAGTATACAAAGTCCAAGTTTGAACCTTGTGTTTTTATAAAAAACAGAAATGACTTAATGACAGCAATTGCTTTGTATGTCGATGGTTTTTGAATTTTTTCTAATGATGAACCAGAAACGAGAAATTTAAAGGGAGAATTGAGTAAAAATTTTCAGTTAAAAGACTTAGGAGAACCTAAACAAATTTTGGGGATGAATATCTGTATCGATAGAGTTATTAAAGTTATTACTTTAGATCAAAGTCAGTATATTGGGTCATTGATAACAAGGTTCAATATGGCGGACTGTAGAACTGTGGAGACACCTATGGAGAAAAATTTAAAATTAAGTAAACGTAAGGAAAGTACTTTTTCAGTACCATATCAGCAATTGATTGGCAGTCTAATGTATTTGAGTGTAATGACTAGACCTGATATCACGTATAGCGTGAGTTACTTGAGTCAATTCAACAACTGTTTTGAAAATGTACATTGGCAGAATGCAAAAAGGCTTATAAAGTAACTTAAAAGAACTAAAGATTATTGTCTGAGCTTTAAAAAGAGTTCTAATCGTTTAGTAGGATATGTAGATGCCGATTGGGGCAACAATATTGTAGACAGAAGGTCTTATACTGGCTTCTGTTTCACTTTTTCAGATTCTCTAATTTCTTGGGAGAGCACTAAGCAGAAAACGGTGGCTCTGTCCAGCACAGAAGGCGAGTATATGGCGTTCTCAGAAGAAGCAAAAGAGGCAATTTACCTCAGAAATTTGTTGAATGAGCTGGTTGGTTCTCTTGATAGTGTCATTTTGTATAGTGATAACCAAAGTGCACTAAAGCTTTGAGCACATAGATGTGCGACATCATTTTGTCAGGGTAACCATCGAAAGTGGTAAAATAAATGCTAAATATCTAGAATCAAATGAAATGCCAGCGGATATTTTGACAAAAGCTTTGGGATCTACTAAACATTATAAATTTATGAATTTGTTAAGTATTGTACAAGTAGAAACATAACTTAACTTAGCTCAGATTTCATAAAGCTTGTTTAATTTTTTGTGTTATGTAATATACTGTTTGTATATTTCAAACTACATAGTGGGGGTGTTGAATTTGAAATATACAGTGTTGCTTCTACGAGTTTCGTGCTCTATGTACCATATGTCATGTCATGTGTCATCATTGTCCTTGTTGTTAGATGTCAAAAAATATAAAGTAAGTCTATGTTGGTCACACCGAAGTGTACGCGTGCCATTTATTTCGTCCTAAAAACCTCCCTTTTTAGAACACTGCTCAATAGGATTTACTGCCACGAAAATCAAGAATTCAATATGAGATTGCTCATAATAAATTTATAAAATGGTGTGAATACTAAGGCGTTCCTGGAAAGTATTCCGAAAACATATTCCTGGCTAATTTGGAGGAAAAGGCAAAGGTACGGAAGTCATCTTCTCTTTGGTCCCATTATTCATTATGCTACGTGTAAGTAACTACGTAGATATCAGCAAACATTTTAAACTGATTGCCTACTTGAAGCGACAAGGAAAGGGTTACCACTCCAAAAAAAAATACTAGAGACCAAATTGAACAGTTTCTGAAGTGCGCACCGGACGATGAGTACCTTCTGATGAAAGTAGCTACGATTTCAGGAGTATTTGGTGCCTGCCGCAGGGAGGAGCTATATGAGTCGACTCTTGACAAAGTGGAAGAAATCGAGACTTCATTATTTATTAGAATATCAGATACCAAAACCAAGGTATCACGAAATTTCACTATCGTTGAAAAATTTTATTTGGATCTTTATCGAAAATATACTGATCTTCGTCCAGCAGATGTCGGATATCGGCGGCTCTTCCTAAAAAATAGAAGGTAAATATACCAGAAATCCGATCGGAATTAATACGTTCGGGAAATTTCCTGCTACTATAGCAAGATTTCTGCAACTTCCAACTTCAACACCCGATATGGGGCATTGCCTTCGCCGTTCCTCTGCAAGCTTACTTGCCGATGTTGGAGCAAATTTGACGACAATTAAGCGGCATGGGGAATGGAAATCCTCAACCGTTGCAGAAGGGTACATCGTGCATTAACTGGATAATAAAAATTCTATTGCTCGAAAATTGCTTACAGTACAAACGACATCAGCCGATGATGCTTTAACATCAACTATACATGCTGTTGTTTCTATTCAATCCACTTCAACCAAGAAGAACAGCAGAACTAAGGAAGGAATTGATTTTTCAAGTTGTTCAAATTGTACTTGTACTATTAATATAAGTGTAAATAAATAAAATAGAAATGTTTCTTGACGTTTTTTTTTTTTTGAAAAAATTGTCATTTTACTTTTTAACACTAGTGCCTTAAAGTAGGAATTTTAATGCACTAGTGCCTTAAAGTAACATTTTTAAGGCTATTAGACAGTGTTAAAAATTCCATTTTTAACATGTGTGTAGAAAAACGGCTTTTTAAAATTCGAATTCTCGCACGTTAGAACTATGTCACACTTCAACAAGAGTCTGATAGGCTACCGCCAATAAACAATAGAGTTTGATTTTTTTTTATGTATATATGCCAAAGGTAGGGTTACCATCCGCCCCTATATATCGGGACTGTCCCCGTTATTGAGCCCCGTGTCCCGAACGCCCCGATTTGCCTGGCAGGAGTCCCGATTAAACCTTTATCTCTAACTCAAATACTAATAAAGTATATAAGATGGTATAGCCTAGAATAGCATAATATTAAATCTACTAATTTTACCGTTTTCGTATTTATCTGTGATGCAATATATCCCTATTTTCTAAGACTTGCGTTGATTTCAGCTAACTTACAATAGATGGCGTAGATTTAAGTTTCCGCGATTGCGAATATATCTTTACCATTCCGGCAGATAATGCGAATTGTGAAACAATTTTTTCGCTGATAAATTCCCACTTCCGTTTCGTTTTCGGTCGAGCGAACGCGTTCGGTGACAGCCTTCTAGGCGCCATTGGCACAGGCCATTGTGTGACACGTGTCAAACGTATCCTCGAGAAATAATCGGGACGCGTCCCAGCCAGCGTAGTCTGTCCCTTTCATAGATTCATAGCCACAAGAAATACCCATTCACGCTGGGCCCAGGCCGGGGGCAGCCGGATGCTGCCGTGGGACCATTTCTACCTGTGCCCTTTATAGATTTTAGTTGTGTTCAAGAGTCGGGAATCACCAGTCTTTCTGGAGGTTTCCACCGCAAATACAATGCCTCCAAACTGGAGTAACGTGTAACTCAAACAGAAGGGTAGCTCTGTCTCTGTCTAAGCGCCGGAAGAGAGGTGTGCTGGCGAATTGCCCGTAAGGAGCAGAGCCATTTGTCCTCCGAAAGGGAGCGCAATTTGAAAGAAGGGGTTCCCAATCCTATTGGGCTGACGAAAGAAATCGATTATCATCGGACTCTGTTGAAGCTATTTTACAATGTCAATTCAATTTTTAAATGTCCTGTGCTCAATTTTGTGAATATGTTTATAAAAAAAATATATTAAAATTAACTTGGTGTTGTTTTTATTTTTTAATCGTACTGTTTTTTTCTTGTTTTTATGTTAAAAACGCACTAAAAATATGAATTTTGAATACCAAAATATAAGCGTTTTTGGGGGGCACCCCAAAAATTTATCGGCTGCGGCGCAGACCTCCGGTAGTTGTTTTGTGTTACTTTTCTTTTTGAAGACTAGTATTTACTTTGTGGCCTCCCAACGCTCACGGCCTGTTTTACCATTAGGCCCGGGCCTAGAGCCCAATGACAAATGGGGCCCGATTGTGCAACATAAAAACTACATAATTTAAAATATACATCTCGATAAAAAAAATTAGGATACTGTTTCGCCATCTTTATAATCTGAATTCCAAAACAAAACTAATCTTTATTAAACAAAAATAACAACTCGACAAAACGTAGGCTGATATATATAAAAAAAAATATTTTTTTAAAAATATACCAGAACAAAATACAAACAAAGTAAATGGGTGTGCGAAACAATTTTGACGGTAAAAAAAAACAGGCACTTACATAGTTCAGCATTTTACAAATATAAAGTAAAAGCGAAAAAATTAGTAGTTAGTGTATAGTCCCAAATCTGGCTGTGTTTACACTTATGTATACAAACTTTGTTCGAAGAAAAGTGTTAACGTTAACCTCAGTGTATTTCTGTTATTTTAAATATTATTTTATTTTTACTAATTTATGCTTTGGTTCAATATTTTTTTTAAAATCTTACTTCGTGTTTCTTTTCTAGTTTTTCTAAAATCTGTTATTTTTGATTAAAATTAATGCAAATTTATAAATAATAGAAAAGCTTAATTTAAATCTGAATAAAAAACTACATTATAATTAATATTTTCAGTTCGAAATCAAAACAAAAAAAAATCAAGTGGGAGCCGAAGTCATATTGGGGCCCGAAAATTTGCTAGGGCCCAGGGCCCAACTCCTTGGAAAATAGGCCCTGCCGACGCTGAACGCTGACCTGCACATTTATGGCAACCCTAGCCACGGGCCACGAAAGCCTATAATATACCCGTGAGGGTCCCGTAACCTGTCATATGGCTTATACCGTCAACGTGCATGCAATTCACAACACTGTGCAATCAGTTTGACGAATTATTTGATGTAAATAGTTTGATCTTCTGAAGCAAATATTTCTGAAGATGTTTTGGGTAATTAATGGCGAAACGTCGAAAAATAATTTCAGTTTGACGCGAACTAATTCAAAAAAACACGATTTTTGGTGGAGTAAAATTGAACAAACTTATTCGGTGTCCAAATACATATTTCTAAATCCACAGGAGATCCAACTAATTACCCACAAAAATATTGTACGTTTAACGCATACAAAGTTTAACGTATAAACTAGTTGGCAAAATAGGGATTTTTTTTTGCAAAATCCATGGAGAATACTTTATTTGAGAAAAAAAATTGGGCTAGAATGCATTTTTGACAAAGTATAAGCAAAAGAACCGCAACTTTTAAAAAAATTTATTCGTTAGGCCAACTTACGAAACACAATTTGTACTTTTTAATTGTTGTGTTAAAATAAACCCTTGTAAAAATATAAGAAACAAATTCAAGAGTTTTGTGTTATTGCGGATAAAATTAGAAATATCCAATTTTTATTTAAAGTCAATTTTTTTCGCATATCTGGCTGTATCTTTTTGACAAAACCTTGAAAATACATATTTTCTTGAAGTAGCCTAAGCATACATGTTTCCAAACTCATTAGTACCCGAAGTACAGAAAGTATACGGTGTATGTAATTTTGTATTCAACGGAAGTTTAAGACGAAGTCTACTCATAATTTAGGCACTCAATAGAAAAAAATATATATTTTGGATTTAAATTTTTATATGGAATATGTCGAGAAAGTTAACAGTTTTATCTAAAAGGGATTTTAACCTTTATCTAACCTTATTATTACTTGATTTGCTAAAGTATAAAATTTTTGCCTTTAGCATACAAAATGTTTTGGGTTCATTATAATAAATATTTATTAAAAACCGATTAAATTTTGAGTATTGGGGCTGGCAAAGCTATTTTGTATTTTATTTATTAAAGCCTTTTTTGATATCTGCTCATTTACATGCTTTAAAAACATTTGAATTAGCTATTTTAAGATTAATTTTTTTAAATTAATAAATATGTTTACTTTAATTATTGAAATATTATTAATATCAATTAATTCCTTTTTTTGTTTTAATTGGGAGAACATTCTCTTAGCTGTGTATATGTAGCCACATTTCTGCCTTTCATGCTTTCCTTTAGCAATCTGAATCAGTTAGTTAGCTTACTCCTGCGGATATTAACTTAAAAATAGATTGAAATACTTTTAGACACAAAAACAGTATACAAGGAGGCTAGCTAGTGTTTAGAAAGTTTACTATATTTGTATTTTTAAATTACTTTTTAAAAAAACTTTGCCATCGAAAAACAGGGATATATAGCTTATTTAAAAATGTTTACATCGGGTCGACAATGAATGATAGAACATATACAATATGTCCATAATGACTGCTATTAGACCTTTCTAAATTGAGATGTTTCGAGTCAACAAGGACAAGTTAACTGTAATGTTTTCTGAAAATTTAAAGAAAAATTTCAAAAATTGGTTTGAAAGTCTACTTTTCCATCCCTCCCGGTCGCGACACCACCGGTAGATTCAAGTACCATCCCAACTCGGGCGTTCGTTAGTTCAATAATTGTAGCAAGTGATGGGAGTATAGTTTTTGTCATTTAATAGTCATTACATGAAGTCTGTGCGACCAGGTTTAAGATATTAATATTTTTTTAGAGTTGATTTTTATTTTTAGCATTTTATTTTGTAATTTTTTAGTAAAATTAAACTCAGAAGATTACTATAATATAATATATAATTTTTTTAAATTACCATGTTTTAATAAATATTATAGTTTTATTTGTTGCAGCTAATGAGCTACGAAGCAGAACAAGAAATACTTCGTCGCTTCTGAGGAGAAGGGCAAACAGATGTAGAAGTCGAACTAGACTCTGAAGAAGATGCTGTAGAAAAAAAAGGTCTGAATCGGAGCATGACTGTTATGACGAGGATATTATTGTTTCTCTCCATAGACAGCCAAGTGGGCAAGCTTTTGTCTGTAAAGATGGAATGCTGGTCATTCTATTTTGCAAGCGAAATTTTAGAAGCTATTGTTGAAAATCTTGAAATCTCAAGAGTGTTTTTTTTTTTGTTAAAAAGAGTCAAAATCAAATTATTGTTGCCAAAAATGTTAAAAAATTATTTGCCAAAACCATCTTCAAGGTTGCTGTCAAAAATTACAAAAAATCAATAAACATTAAAAAATCACCAAAAATCAATAAACATTAATTTCTATTAGTATTTTAGCTTGTTTTTATCAAAAAAAAAAAAGAAACTAATCAGTTTTGATATATCTTTTTGTATTATTCACATATTTTAAAATTCATGTTTTTATTTGCGCGTTCTTTTACTATTTAATTTATGTATTTGTTTTTTACATTATTGTTTTACATAAAGGTTAATTCTTTCATATAAATACGTCGTATTAACAAAAAAATTCATGGTGCCTAGCCTCCACTAACAATATTAGAAAAAATTAAATAAACATTTTCAAGATGCCAGAAAATTTAATTTGAACAAAAATCCCTTAAAATGCCGCCATTTTAAAGCAACTTATTTAAATATTCTTAAAGAGCAATCTATCTACTATCTTTCCTTTGCCCAGAAATATTTAAAATGGCGCATAGTCCTCAAACTGATTAATGTATATTGTTTACTATACTGATTCTGAATATTAATTAATATGACACACTATGACACAATCATCATCAACTCATTTTACCATATCGCACGTGAAAAGACTCTAAAGGAACACTTAATCCGTGTTAATCATTATAGTTTAGAACAACTGGAAACTGCCAACTAAATCTCGAACTCACGTAAATTAAAACCAGGAAACAGAACTAAGCAGTCCAAATACACAACGCCGCATTATAATCTATAAACAAGAACTTTCGTCTCGTGCACAGTTCACCAAAAATTAAAAAAAAAACTACGGAACAAAATGGGACGAAGTTTTGTTCAACTTAAATTTCGTTCGACAAGTTGCTGCGTGCTGTGGCTAAACGGAAACAGTGCTTTGGAAGTTTTAATGAAAATTCCCATGAAAACGAGATGTGTCGCAATCTGTCGGAGTTGAGTTGCGAAATTTCCAAGCACGTCATGAAATAACTTTGAGATTCCAACATTGGGTGATCAAATATTTTCTTGTGGGAATTTATTGCAGAATTGCTAATTTGTAACAGATAACGTGATTTTATTGCAAATTGTATTCGAATCACCTGAAATATACTTTTTGCTACTGTTAGTGGATATTATTATCAGCTAGTAAGGCTAGATGCTATGTTCTGCATCCTCCACTGCATACGAAGATGCCGGCGACAGGCACCTTCACTTGGACTGCCTAAACAGCTTTTTACTTAGCTTAACCAGCTTTTTAGATAGGACACTTGAAGATTTGCCAATAAAAGTTTCCATTTCTCTGAGTATTATTATGTTACGAATAAAAAAACATCAGAACAAACAAGAATCTGATCATCAAGGTAAGCTCGAAAATGATAAGGTATGACATCGTACAACTACTTGGCTCACCCAAATTAGAGTTGGCGCTTCCTGCAAAGCTACACGTCACACCTTGCGGTCAGCATCACTTTGACAAAAGGTCTCAAAAAGGCGGAATGAAATTGGAGAATCTCTCAAGACTAGTGAAATACGGGGCGGAGGATGACACTTTACTTTACACTCACTTTACGTAAAATGCATTTTAGAGACGATATTGCCGATAATACGAGAAAATATAAATAGTAGCGTAATTGCCAATTTATCACATGATTAATTAATAAGACTATTAGACCTGATAGTTAAAATATTACGATAATCTTTCTGCTTTGAAAAACTGTTCCCTTCCTAAACGTACGTCGATTCCAGGGGGAGACCACGTCAATTGCCAAAAATACCTTAAAGGTCCATTAAGAGAACGTTCGAAAATGAGGGATGACCATGAACCCTTTAAAACTGTATTCGTCGATACTGGTTGGGTGCGTTCCAATATTCCAAAGTAGGAAATATTTAATGTCTTAAATTTTAAAATCCACATTATAAGTTCAGAAAAGATATGTTAAGTTCCAAGATAAGGTAATGAGAATATCAACCACATATTAAGGGTTGAAGGGAACTATATTACTGAATTTGGTGGCATTTGTAACGCTACAACATTTCTTCTAGAAGTAGGTAGAAAATTATCTATTTAGGAGCATGTTGGGATTAAAAAATCTATTGACAAACAATGTCAAGGACAAGGATAAGGGTACTAGAAGGAAAATGAAGAGCAAATTATCTGTTACTTCCAGGAAAAATGAAGAGATAGACATGGTCCAAATGATCCGAAATTATTTGGACCTTTCAGACTAAAATCAAACATAAAAAGGTGTGTTTCATGATACAGTATGAAATAAATTAAACTACGTTTGTCCGGGTAAATAATATCTTATTTTCAACAGACAGGCAATACTAACCCAAACTAACCCAACAATCAATGTATGTGGACCGATTCGTTTACTCATGGTTGCAAATTGATTGCTTCTAACCCCTGTATCACGTTTATAAACAGATGGAAGCTCCCCTGAACAAAATCTCATAAATAAAATATATCTGGAAGAATGTCCACAATTACAAAATGAGCAACACAATTTCTCTAGACTGACAGCAAAACCATGGTTTTACTCTAAAACAAATTTAAGCTTTTTAGGAAGATTCACTCAGATAAAAACCAATCATGCGTTATGGACTAAGCTTTTTAAAAGCAATACAAGATAAAGACAATTAATTATGATCATGCTAAACCAGGACTGAAACTGTCCAAGAAATGGATGGGTAATCCATCGAACGTTTGAAATCTAACCTAATACCAACTAATCAACCCAAACTGTGTTCCCTACTGGATTAGGTCTTAAGGCAAGGCTTCTGCATCACCTAAGAGTGATTCTTCTACTGTTCGGTGCTTCCTCACTTTGTTTTCTCAAGTGTTAACTATTGTTGTTTGGTCTTTTGAATTTGCAACTTAGTGATGCTGTTTAAAAGATGTTGAGTTGAGTGTCGATGCTAATTAGAGATAGTTTCAACATGGTGTGGGGATTAATCATCATCATCAATCAGCCTATTGTCATCCACTGCTGGACGAAGGCCTCCCCCAGTGTCTTCCATCTGTTCCTGTTTTGTGCCTCTCCGATCCAATTCCCTGCAGCTCTTCTGAGATCGTCTGTCCATCGGGTTAGCGGCCGTCCTCTACTGCGCTTGTCAGCGCGCGGTCTCCATTCAAGTATTTTCCTAGTCCATCGGCCGTCCCGCATTCTAGCTATGTGCCCTGCCCATTTCCATTTCTGCTTTGCCACATGCTCGATCACGTCGGTCACTCCTGTTCTTGGCCTTATCTCGTCGTTCGTCACGTGATTCCTTCGTGATATCCCAAGCATTGCTCTTTCCATTTTTCTTTGATGTATCTTTAATTTTCTCGTAGATGTAGCTGTTAGAGTTAGAGTATCTGCACCGTACGTTAGTACCGGCAGAACACACTGGTCATACACTTTCCTTTTCAGGCAGATTGGCATATCACTGTTAAACGTCTCACTTAGTCTTCCGTAAGCTGCCCATGCCATGTTGATTCTTCTGTTCAGTTCCGCTGTTTGGTTATCTCTTGACATCCTAATTTCATGTCCGAGGTAGACATATTTGTCCACTAGTTCGATATCTCCTCTCTCAGTTTTTATGTTTCCGCTTGGCACTAAATTTGTCATACACTTCGTCTCTGATAAATTAATCTGTAATCCGACAACCGAACAGGCTTCTTGGAGTTCTTCTACCATTATTCTTATGTCCTTTAGATTGTCGGAGATCAGGACAATGTCATCAGCATATCTCAGGTTTGTTAAGTTTGTACCATCAATTCTTACACCCTTATCATCCCAGTTGAGTCGTTTCATTGCGTATTCTAAGACAGTAATAAATAATTTGGGTGATAAGGTATCCCCTTGTCTGACTCCTCTTTCAACTGGTATACTGTTGCTTGTTGTGTCCAGCTGTACCTTCATCGTTGCGTTTTTGTAGATGCTATATATTAACCTTGTATATCTGTAGTCCACTCGGCACTTCTCTAGCGATTCTAATACTGCTTGCAAGCTTATCGAGTCAAAAGCTTTGTGGAAGTCTACGAATATTAGGACTAGTGGTCTGTTATATTCAACTGATTTCTCTATTAGGATCTTGAGGCAATGTAGATGGTCATTCGTCCCAAATCCCTTGCGGAAGCCAGCTTGTTCAAAAGGTTGATAGAAATCGAGTTTGTTTTCCAATCTCACAGTTATTATCCTTGTAAATAGTTTGAGAAGGTGGCTCAACAGGCTTATGGGTCTATAATTTTCTAAATCTGCTATGTCTCCTTTTTTATGTAGCAGAATGGTGATAGCGTTGTTCCATTTGCTGGGAATTTCTCCGTCGTACAGGCACATATTGAAAAGCTCCATAATTCTATCGAGCAGGCTATCTCCTCCCACTTTAATCGCATCGATCACTATATTGTCCTCTCCAGGAGCTTTATTGTTCTTTGCTCTCTGGAGTGCTGCTTTGATTTCTTCTTTATTAATCTCGGGTAGGAGTTCTGATCCCTGGTTGACAATCCCTTTCTTTGCAGTTGTACGTTCTGGCGTCTGTTCTTCTCTTGTTTCTGCCCTTGGTCTACATTTGTACAGCTCTCGGTAGAATTCTTCGACTATATCCATTATTTCTTTCTTATTTGTCTTAATATCGCCTTCCTTGTTTTTGATTTTAATTATTTGTCTTTTCCCAATTCCCATTTTTCTGCGCATCACTTTCATGCTTTTATTACTTTCTATTGTTCGTGTGACTTCTTTTTTACGGTAGGCTCTGGTGTCGTGTCTTATGACTTTCGATATTTGTTTGTTTATTTCTCTCATTTCTGCATTGGGGCTCTTCTTCCTCATTTCTGTTCTTTTTTGTATAAGGTCCTTAGTAGTTGAGCTGATTTTTTCTTCTTTCTGATTTTTCGGGCAGTGTAACTTTTGACTTTTTTCTAGGGCCTGCTTAATTTCATCATTTATCGATTCCATTGTGTCGGTTGGTTTAGGGTTTTTGAGATGGTCAGTGATACATCTTTGGAATTTCTCTATATCTGTTGGGCACATCCATGATTGTCTTGTAGGTTTTTTGATCATTCTGTATCTTTCGTTTACCTTATCTATTTTGACCGTGGCTCGCACTATCCTATGATCGCTCCCCGTATTGAACCTGTTTAGTACCGTAACATTCTTTACTATTCTTTTTTTTATCGGCTATTATAAAGTCTATTTCATTTCGAGTGGATCCATCCGGAGCTTCCCATGTCCATCTTCTATTTGGTTTTTTATTGGAAAAGTCTATTTTGCATCAGAAAACCCAGCAGTAGCTCGCCTCTCTTATTTCTTCCTTCACTCCCAAAGCTTCCTAAACATGTTTCTGATTCGTTCTGCTTTAGCCCAATTTTGGCGTTGAAATCCCCGCACAAAATAGTGAAGTGTGAGTTTTCGTCTGTGAAAGCTAGGGATATTTCGTCGTAGAAGACTTCTACTTCTTCGTCGGGGTGACCTGATGTTGGAGCGTATACTGTGGGGATTAGTCACGATGAATTTCTTCGATCTTTTCTCTAAATTATTGCCTAACTATTGTTCAGTCACTGTGCTTACTACATCCTGATGATCAGGTGCCTTTCTGTCTACCATTTCATTAATAAATCCAATCATAACTGCCTTGGAGTGCATGGTACAAATTGGCCATCATTATTTATTTTAATTTATTAAGACGTTCTTGCATTTGCTAACATGTTTTTGGGTCATCTATTATATAGACCGGGATATCTGAAGCTCTTTGCTATAAAGCTGCTCTTCAAAAGCCTTTATTCAAATGATTTTTATAGCTCTCAATATCGAGGTTCAGCTTCATAAAGAAAAAAACATATGATTGTACTGCCTAAGGTTACGGGCCAATTTATTTTGATAGCATTCCTTGCTTGTCGTAGTATTATTTCTAATGTAGAGGGTGATCCAAGGAGAATGAAATAAGGCCATTTCCCCGGCGGCGATAAAAACGTTTATATCAGAAACGAAGATAACAATTCAATTTATTTTTTTCCGTAGAACCAAAAAATGTCTTTGATGTGTTTACGTATTGCTCAACTTTAAGGTAACATTTCATTTCATGACAAAAAAAAATCACAAAATTAGCAAAAACGCATTAGACTTGACGTGGAAAATTAAATAAAAATAAATGGCAACTTATTGAAAATATGTCATTTTTGTCTTAACTCTTGTGTTTACAATTTTTAATTTTTCATTGTCATATTTGGATTCTACGGAAAAAGATGCATCATTGACCATCTTATTTGATATAAAAGTTTCTATAGCTTGGTAAATGGCCTTGTTTCGTCGTCGTTGGATCACACTTTATCGCATAATTTAAGACATATTTTAGGAGTAAACGATGTAAATATCCATTTGAACATTGCATAAAGCAATTATCAAGACGATTTTAAAAATATAAATATAAGTAAGTACATATATTAAACGTGAAGCCAATATTGTGTACATAATTATAAAAAATATATTGCTTAAAACAGAAAATATAATGCAATAACATAAAATTATTATTGAAAAATATGTATATAAAAACTATATTATTTACCAAAGCGAGTAAGATCGATACTCAAAAAATAATTGCTAATTTGTTTTGCTGGAGTGCCAACTAGAATGTTTACTAAAACACCAAACTCAAGTAAATTAGCTATCCTGAAAAGCCATACATTATTAAATTCCGGAAAAGGTTTTACGAGTAGCACTGTATAGGATTAGAAAACGTTTATGCCGCCGTAATAGGTAATCCTGAATCGCATAGTGGCAGTTCGGAAAGAGCAGTGAATAAATTTTGGATAATGCCCGAAGGACTGAACTGTTTCGATGCAGCCCAAAGGGATCGAGCTTAATGATTAATAAAAAGCCAATGTCGGGCCTATAATGGCAAAATCGATGAAAAAGGGAAAAAAGTGTCCCTGTGGAAGTTGCGGACGAGTCTATACTAAAGAGTTTATTAGCACGACAGTTTTAGTTCTCGAGAATGCTACGTTAAGTTTGAAAATAACGGTCATTGTAGGACATTGGATCCTGATTTCATTAGCCTCAAGACACTTTCTCGAAAAGCACTTTTATCTTGAAAGTCATTTCTAAATTAGTTTATTTATTAGACATAATAATGTCCAGTTAAGGCATTAAATAGTGAAAATAAACAAATAACTATTTATCAATCCAAAACTTGACGAACAATTAAAACATTTTAACGAAACCCTTTTCCAATAAGTAATAGTGCATCGATGGGAAGTTTTGGCTATACCCCAAGACTCTCAGATATATGCTATTTCTGTACAGCCAAAAAGTTGTTTTATTTATTTCTTAAAACATGTTGCATGTTGGTATGACGTCCTTCTACCAGAGAGGAACAAATGGGCAAGAAACTCGGAACATCTGAGAACATTTGGTTCACTGACGGGTCGAAGACCAATGATGGTGCAGGGGCCACTACATTGAAATGAAAATGGTAAGGTTGAGCTCAAGTGGTCCCTAGGATAACATGCAACCATTTTTCAGGCTGAAATTAAAGCCATTGATATGACTGGAAACTGGAAAGGCAAGTCAATCAAAATATTCGCGGACAGTCAAGCGGCTTTAAATGCTCTTGAATCAAGCCCTTGTTCATCCAAGACAGTATATAACTGCTAGGAACTACTCACCAAACTATGTAGAGAAAATAAATTCACATTGATCTGGATACCTGGACATACGTGATATAAAGGCAACGAGAAAGCTGATGGTCTTGTGAAGCAGGCAGCCGCAACGGCCTTCAGAGGACCAGAACCAGTACTGGGACTTACAACAGAGCTAAAGAAGCCCTCTCCAGATGGACACAACAGCAATTTGTAGACAAATGGAGAAAGTTGAAGGGTCTAACTCATTCAAAGATGGCACTTAATCTGCCATCAGGAGTGAGAAGTAAACAACTTCTTCCACTTGGCCGATAGCTGTAGTTGGCATGTACAATGGCCATTGTCGGCTTAGAAGCCACGTGAATAAGATAAGGCTTTCTGAAGGGACTGCCCAGCAATGGAAAGGATCAGACAGTGTTTGAAAATTCTCAAATTACTCTTGCAGATTTGAAAACTATCCACCCCAGAAAGCTTATTCGATTTCATGAAAACGATCGACCCTCTGGCCTAATGGAAACCACAGATGTGAGCTACAATAGACTAAGGGTCGCAGTGGAGGACCCAATTTGGGCTCACTTTTTTCATCAACGCCAATCGTCTCTTTCCTCTAGAATCTTCTATGTTTCAGTAAAAATAAATTAGGATATGCTTGATTCATGCTTCCAAAAACTCACAAATAACCCTAAGAACTTACATTAAAAATATTTACTACCAAGTAAAGTAATACATTTATGGTATCAACATAAAAACTAGCAACTCAAATTTTAACTAGATTAAACCTCGGCCTAATGGTTCACTTTAGCGTCAATCAGCTATCTAACAAACTTCTTCATGAATTCACCCACCGCTTTGGACTTATACCTGGAAAACAACTATTCCCAAACATATTCTAAATCCTACGATAATATTTTCATGAAATACATGGCAAATAAATGACCAAAACAACAAACAATTCTCGTCTAGTGGCATGCACGAATAGCTTTGGCGCTAGTAAAATCCAGAAATAAAATTAGGAAACAAATCATCGTAGTCCCCGAAACACTTAAACGAATTTCACATGTCGTGAAGAGAAATACACGTTTTCTATGACTATAAAAGGCAAAAATATAACGATGCTAATCTAGACCTGCCCGTCTGGCACGTCATTAGACCTTTATTTGTCGAGTTCTGTCCTTGGCAACAACTGTTTCCTTTCATATGTTTAAAGTTCACACCTTATTCGCCGTGGGGTTCATTTCCAGGCTTTGTAATAATAAATGCACTAAGGAAATTCCTCTTTGATAGGAAGCAAGCTGAAAAAGCAATAGTGGCGATGTTTCGTCTGGATATACCGTATATAAGAGGTCTCAACTCTAGTCTAATTTTTTCTTTATGCAGGGACCATACATGGTAACATATCGTAAACTAGAAATCGTATTCACTAAAAAATAACACTCAGTCTAAAGTTTGAACTTGATGCTTGATCTTCAAATACAGATTATTATGAATATTATCTAAACATGTTTTAAAAGCAATCAGTAAACATTCAACAAATTTTAGTATAAAAGATCGAGCGGACCGAGTAAACGACAACTTGGTTCAGTTTGTGGATCCTTTAAGGAGCGTTCTGGCAACAATTTCACCCCACTGTTCATCTAGAGCTATTTTGTACCTCTACGGGAAAGGCTCTTGGATGTTCAACCTGAGTTATTTTGTACCTTAATGGGAAAGACTCTGGGGGGTTAAACTCTCTTTCGCAGTTAGTTGCTTTACGGCGAATGCACAAATAAACGTCAGTTAAAAGAATAATAAAAATAAGTTAATTAAAGTCAGATATATAAAGTAACCCAAGCAACTCTCATAGCATCAACATAATTTAAGTAATAAGTATTTCAAGGAAGTCTCCATTTGTCTCATGAAACCGAATGGGTCGCGTCCGTTAAGTCTTCAACGAATAGTCATGCGTTCCACGCTCCTCTGGTGAAATAGATTTAAACATAGTTAGCAACCTAAGTGCATACTTTCATGTATAATAAACCTGGGCAGTAATAGACATATCTTTAGTACGAAGCGAGTTTTGTCCCCTGTCATCATCATCATCATCATCATCTGCGCTACGCACCCTGCAAGAGCAAAGAGGACCACGCCAAGCCATAACCTCTGCCACACGTGGTGGCTAGCGCCCACATCGTCGTCCACACATATCCCGAGGAAAACTCAAAGTGCCTCAAGGCCAAATTCTCTTTGACAATATTTAAGTGGGGTACTAGAGGTACCGATTCTAACTGACCTTTTTTATAGGGATAAAATTATTCTCTAAGTCCTTAGCAGCACCGGAGGTTTGGGAGGCTCTCTAGCGCCATCTACGTGTAGCTGCTTATGAAGATTTAGAGACTGATGTTTTGAAAGCACTTTGGCTTCATGCTTATTTATATTTAATAGTTTTAGAGATTTAGTCATCGTATATTTAGCTAAATTTCTCGCGTGATCTACTTTTTGGACGGCTCTCATCTACTTCTTCTTCTTAAAGTGCCGTATTCATTAATGAATGTTGGCAACAACTTCGGCAAAATTTTCTCGGTCTTTAGCTGCTTTAATCAATATAAGGGTACTCATGTCCAGTCTCTGATATTTTTGAGCCAGGATCATCTTCTTCGACCTCGTCCCCCTTTTCCATCGATTTTCCCCTCCATGATGAGCTGTAAGACGTTCCTTTTTCTTATAATTGTTAGCAGTTGCTTTTCTTTGTGCATTCTTCTCAGCACCTCTTCGTTTGCAATGCGTTCTGTCCACGATATGCGCAGCATTCTTCTGATTTCGAACGCGTTTAATCTCTTTTCCGTATTAGCACTGAGTGTCCAGACCTCGACGCCGTATAGTACCACTGAATGTATGTAACATTTCACGAATCTGTATCTTGTTGCCAGTTGAAGGCTGCGGTTGGTAAGTAAAATAAGAATCAACTAAGAAAAGGCCACGAGCGTCCTACCTGACAAAGTCCGCAAGCATTGAACAGAAATAATCTAAAGTGAGACAGAATGTGTCTTACGGATGAAGCGGTGGCCTTTTCTTAGTTGATTCTTACTTTAACTGTTTCATTTTTAGAAAAGACGATCCTGCTAGTTCTATTCTTGTTTTTACCTCCAGATCCGGGTCTCCATCTTCCGTCAACCAGCAGCCAAAGTATTTAAATTTTGCTACCTTCATGATTTGTTGGTTATATATTGTCAATTGGGCTTGTGCTATTGGTATTTTACTGAATATCGTGAGTTATGTTTTCTTAGTGTTTATTCTTAATCCGACTGCGTCTCCTTCTCGAGTTATTGCATCCATCAAGCGCTGTAGACCCTCAAGGCTATCCGCAATCACTGCCTTGTCGTCGGCATATCGTATATTGTTAAATAACTCACCATTTACTTTTATGCCGTCTTCAGTGTTTTCTAAAGCTTTTCTTAAAGATCTCTTCTGAGTAGAGATTAAACAATAAAGGTGAGAGGCTACAGCCTTGTCTAACGCCTCTTTTAATTGAAAATACATCGGTGTTTTCATTATCCAACCTTATTGTGGCATTCTGATTCCAGTAGAGATTTTTGATGGCGTTTATGTCTTCGTCGTGCAGGCCTTTCTCCGCCAGTATTCTTATTAATTCACTATGTTTAACGCGGTCAAATGCCTTTTCGTAATCGATGAAGCAAATGAAGACATCTTTCTGTTGGACTCTACATTTTTGTAATCGTACTGATAAGCTAAATAGCGCTTCTCTGGTTCCAAACACCTTCCGGAATCCAAACTGTGAGTCACTTAGATCTTGTTCACATTTCTTATATATTCTGCGATGTAGGATTTTAAAAAATAGCTTAAGTACATGCCTGATAAGACTTATGAGACGGAATTCATCGCATTTGTTTGCATTTCATTTTTTCGGCAAGGTGATGAAAACTGATTTCAACAAGCCTTTTGGTAGTTTTCCGGTTTGATAATTGAATCTTATCCGGATAAAAGTCGACCAATATTTTCTAGCACTACTTTTCTATGTACCTACTTTGGCACTTTCGGTCGAGTTATAAGTAATTTGAATAGAGATCCAAAATTAGTACAAATTTCAACACTGGCGATTTCGTGTAACTTTTGATAAACTATCTTGTTCACAGAAGTTTTTTTCTAAAAATGCCTGCCTGACTCAATCTGAATAGCTTGAAAAATTGTATAATGGAAATTCAGCTCGGTAACTATAACCTATAAATTTTGATGCAATTTTCTCCTAAGCCTTCGGAACCTACCTACTTGTTAAAAAAAATAATTAAAGTGTAAGTGGCACTTTGATTGCATTCATTTTTCCGCATTGGTTAAAGGTACAATCGAATTGCGCTTATTAAAAATATTTAGGATCATTTTTTCCTAATTCGTCGAGGCTTTGTCTGTAGTTACTTAAGATTATCAAAGAAAAATGATCTTTTGCTTAACCCCTCATCGTACTAATGCCAATGTGTCCAAATAGAAGACTTATTTGAGGTGGAAAGGAACCATCGAAGGAAAAGTTTACATTATCTAGGTAGATACATTTATTGAGTTCTCTAAAATAGGAAATATAGGATTATCTTGAAACTGGCTAACTAGCATGTGTTTGAAGATAAACACTTTGCCATTTCAGAGCCTGCAGGGCTTCTTCGGATTCATATCAACGAATCATTCTACGAAAATTTTATAACGCATTCCGTTAGTTATCAACCGATTTGTGAACATATACGTTACAGTTATTTGTACAAGTAAAAGTAGGTATATTGTGTACCTTATCTTATCGCGAATTAAATTACCCCTATTTCGTTATACATGTTATCATTTTAAAATCCAGTTTAACAAGAAAGCATAGTTATTGGAAATAATCATATTAATCATATTATATTATATCAGGCTTCTAAATATGAACTACTGGTTAAAAACAATTTCACACAAGTAGCTGATCAAGATATTTATCAGTTTTTGGTTTTTTTCAGTCTGGACTTCGAAATCGCTTGGGAAACCAAAAGGCCAGTAATCCAGTCCTTATGTATAAATGCATAAACCAGAAGAATCAGAAAGTATCAAGTTCAACTCAATGACATATTAATGTCACAAATGACTGTTGAAATGAAGATAGTAACGATGTAAATGTTACAAAATACACTAGTGCGTTTTTCTCCTTTTACTGCTCGATTTGTATTATCGATACTCTCGCTACCTTACTTCTCGCGACCTTACTTCCAGTGATCCGAGCTGCTCGAACGTTACATCCGTTTGGAGCCCCACTTGACAGGTGTGGTATATATTTTTTTTTGAGGGAATTGCCAGGTCTCTTCGTCTGGACGCTTCAAGTATTTAGACAGAGAAAAACGACCAATTTGGTATCTGAAATTATCGTGGTTATTTTTGACCATCCGGTCTAATTACCGTCTGCTTTCATAGTGGAATTATTTGGCAAACATACTGCCCAGTTGATCGTCTGATACCGACAAAGATATTTAACGACTAGTGGGGTTACCCTTCCTATGAAAAAAAGGTTTATTACATGTTAGTATGTCTATATTAAAAAGTGAAAATTATTTATACTTTTATCATGGACTTTCCGCTACCTCCCGTGAGGTCTTACGTTACCTCCCGTGAGACATTCTGTGGAGGAGAATTTCCTGGACTTCCGTGAGCCCTTCTATGCCAACCTAGTAAGTTTATGGTGTCATAAAGCCGTAACGAGGCCTTTCGTCAAGGTGATACGACCACATGGTGGAGACATACCTTTGCAGGAAAAGCCAATACCTGCAAATCTACTGGATACAAGTAAAATCTACTTTGTTTCTTATTACCGACCTTTCGTATATCGTATCTAATATCGTTATATCTCATTTTGATTAATGAATTACCGTTAAACGACTGTAGGTCGTATGCTTTCCTTATCGTAGGTGATATCGTTGTATATCATTTTGATTAATGAATTACCGTTAAACGGCTGTAGGTCGTGCTGTTTATACCGTTTATATTTTCATTATTTTCTCATTTTCGTTTACTAAACTTGTCATTTTGCTACTCTAACTTACCTTTAAATTACCTATTTTCAAAACTTCTCGTTCTTGTTTAATGAGCTTAGCGTTCTTGCTTATCGAGCTTACCGATAAATAATTTTAGGTTATATTTTATCGGGTATCATATCTATGTCTCTTATCGTATAATATGCATACTGTCAATATAGCTTACCATAATGGAGTTATTGATATTATCGTTAGATCTTCTGCTTTGTTTTCTTTCGCATAGAACATAAGGTTACTTTATTTTATGTTGTAGAAGAAAGAAGAATTTGTCCAAATACATATGAATTTGTTAATAATTTACATTGAAATGAGCCGGGGAAGGATTTTTTGAGCGGTTAAATTGGGGACCAACTAATTGTATGTACCATAAATTGCCTGTTTTATAGAACTGTGATAAGAGATGAATAAAAAGAGTTGGCCTAGCAATAATTCGCAACGCTAATATTTAAACTGCTTATGATCCTGTAATGAACATTTCAAGTGTGTTATTAAATATCGGATATTCAGAGGCTCATTCGTCCAAATTGACGCATGAAAAAGTTGTACGAGAGTGGCGGCCAGCGTCAACGATCTTGTCTGATATTAAGCATAGTAATAATAGGTAATCACTTCAAAACTAATATATAGGGTCATTCTTTGGGATCGGTCTATGATGGATTAACATTCAGATTCAAAAAAAAAATGAAATTAGTTCTGATAGATTTTAAATTACTCCATCGTACTAGCGGGGAATATATGTTAGAATAATGAAATGATTGAGAAGCCATTGCGAAAAGCAATTGACAGTTTATTCAATGAATATGATTCGTCTTCCTCGACAATTTATGGACAGAATCGCTTGTTATTTCCGAGCGCTGTCGTTGCGAAAATAGCTATACGAAGTAAACAATTTGAGTTGGACACGTATGGTATACAGCATCTATGAAATAATGTATAATCTGTTTGCATTGACGTGAATGAATAGTGTGCTTCAAGTATCGATGACTTTCTAATTTCTGTACTGATTTATTCGTAATTGGTAAATGCAAAACTAAAATATTAAACAGGTATGTTGACGAATAAATTACAAGGAAGGCTTCAACTGCCATTTTGAAACTGTGTTTGTCGAATATCTAACTGAAAATTATGCTTATTAAATCTGTGGAAATCCCTAATTTTGAAACAACTAAATATAACCAAACCGAGAGACACAAATTGATAAATTGAGAAAAATTAAGATGGCGCCTAGTCGGCATTTTACAGAATTTAGTTGTTATCTCGCGCGTACAAACAATCAATCAAATACGAAATTTTATTTTTCCAAATTTCACCGTAGCAAGTAAATTGGAGTAATTTAAAACTTACAAGGTATAAAAAGGGCTTACTCCTACTTACCAGGGATGATTTACGAATGAATAAGGATTTTAAAATAAGATGCCACTCCAACTCCTACCTGCTACTTTTTACTTAAAAAATACTAATTGATAGCGTATCTAATTCCTCCTAAATTCGCGACGAAATTTTAGTTGGTGTGGAAACTGGCAGCAGGAAGAATTGAGTTTTGTTCTCACTGGATATACATTCTCCGAGAGAAAGAAGGCATCTTCCGTGAGAGCGAAGGAAAGCTGTGGTAAAAATATGCAAATTGATTCCTGAAGTTATTCAGGGTGTAACTCCTGGATATGCAGGGTTAGCCAAAAGTCTGGACCCGGCTAAATATCTCAAAAACAGAAAATGCATTTTTTTTTATTTTTGACTTGCTGCTAGCGGATTTAAAAGCAACACCAACAACAAACTCTATTTCTTAAAATATGTTGCTATCAATTTTACTAAAATTTTTAAAGCTACCTAGAAGAATTGTAGTATAATTTTCGTAAGATATGCTATAACTTTAATATTTAAATTACTGATGCTTAAAAATAAATTTGCAGTGATGTATTGTGAAATGTTTAAATTGTCTTTCATCATCTGCTTGACGGTATGCTCCTCGATTGCAGGTTTCAGTCAACCTATGTTGTTAATGTTTTTCGAGTATCTCTTCTATTCTATCTAGTTTTTCTTTGTAGACGACCGACTTCAAGTAATATCACAAATGAAAATCAAGTGGCGTCAGGTCTGTAGAACGGCTATTCCATCGACCTCTTCGTCCCATCGACCTGTTTTTAAACACTTGATTCAAAAAATTTCGAACATTTAAAGCAAAAAGGGGCAAAGCTCCATTTTGCTGGAAGCAAATATTTCAATTTAGGCACCTGGTGTCAAAGTCGGGATATACGTTTGTTAAGGCAGGAACTATTTCAATTTGAAACAAATTGAAGTAAGTAACGACTTCTTGCAAAATTTTTATTTAAAAAGAAAGGATCAATAATACAGTTATTTATTATCACACCCCATACATTAACAGTTTGAGGAAATTGAACGTAACTTTTGCCAGCCCAGCCTGGATTATCAAAGGCTCAGTGACGGCAATTGTATCTGTTGGCCTCACGAGAGAAATTGAATGATGCCTCATCTATAAAAGGATCCATTTGATAAAATCATCATCATAATTGCACATTTCCATTAAGTTTTCACAGAATTCCAGATGCATCTTTTGTTGATTCAAGAATTAATTTGGTTTTATAAGGAGGCAGAACTTTACTTTTACGTACTCGTCGAGTAGAGTTTTGGCCAATATCATGGATTAACGATAACAACATCCTATAAATATGTGAGGTTTCCATAACACTAAGTAAAATATCTAAGGAAATTTTGACTTACTTGCCATTTCAAAAAGTCCTTTATGATTTTCAAACTTTCGTAGGAATTTGTTGTTTTTTTGTTGTCTGAATAACGCTGAAAATTTGATAATGGATTTATTCCATATACCGTAAATGCAGCATAGAACTGAATTGTAGAACCTTATTGTTAAAAAATATCTGTGTTTTTCACTTTTGATAAAACAGAGAAACCTGGTTTCTTTTTTACATTTTTCTTTTGAAGGCAGTGTGCAATAATTCTTTGATGTCCTATTTTCTCGGTTGGTTCCAGTGGCCGTGTAGCCTCGAGACTTCAAGTAAGTAGACTAGCAAGAAGATCTCACAGAGATGCTTGAACAACTACAAGAAGAATCGGGAAAAGTAGGACTAGAAATGAACAGTACAAAAAAAGTGCATGACAAATGTAACAACAGAACGAACAACAATCACAATTCACGGACAAATAATTGAAAAAGTCGAATCGTACATATACCTAGGCCAAATAATCTCCTTCGACAAACAATATCAAGACCTAGAAATTGACAGAAGAATCAGACTAGGCTGGGCGGCCTACGATAAATTGAAACACATCCTAAATACGAAAATCCCCATGGAAATGAAGGCAAAAATTTACAACGAATGTATTCTCCCAATAGTAACATACGGCTCCGAAACATGGGTCATGGCCAAAAAAACGATTAACAAACTAAGAGTACATCAGAGGGCCATCGAACGCAAGGTATTGAGAATATCACTAAGGGACCACAAAACCAATTAGTGGATAAGGCAGAAAACACAAGTGACCGACATAATATCTAGAGTTAGTTCATTGAAGTGGCAGTGGGCGGGGCACGTCGCGAGGCACACGGAGAACTGGCGTGGATATACTACGAGGTGGAGACCCTGGGGCGAAAGGCGAAAGGCGAAATGTGGGTAGACCGCAGCAAAGATGGTACGACGACCTGAAGAAATTCGCTGGACTCAACTGATACCAGGTCGCCCAAAACAGAGAAAGATGGTCCAATATGAGAGAGGCCTATATCCAGTAGATAGCCCAAGGCTGAGAGAGAGAGAGAGAGCGAGAGAGAGAGACTAGCAATGGAAACCTGGTAAATAAGTTATCAAAATAAAAAGAGAATGGTAGTTCCTGAACGAGTGGAAAATCATCTATCATATTTAACAGAGAAGCTGCTGATTTTCCAAACCTTTCTTCATATTGGGGTTATGATCTTGATCTTGATCTTGATGATTATTTCTCTGATAAATTTCGAAATATACAAGATATCTTGTCGAAGTGTCCAAAGACCAGACATATAGCCAAAACGGAGGGGTTTATTTTGTATAAATAAATTGTTTGCATCCATGCCTGCCAAAATATGCAATCATAGTCTCGTCGAAAGATAAATGCTGCTCTGTATGAAAGTTCTTAATGATATTGGTCTGTTATCGGGCGCAGTTTTCACATTCTGTAGTTTTTGTTATGACTCTCTTTGAAATTAAGAAACTGCAGTATTTGTTGAAACCTGTCCCTGCGCATTGATTTGAGTGCCAATAAATTTTTGTAAGTCATCATCAGTACTCCAAAGTGTTCTAGCGCGACTGTGGTAATTGTATCCAGTAAGAAGTAAAATAGAGATGAATACTTTTAGCTCATTGACTGATATATTTAGATTTGGCTTTCCCAGAAAAACTGCATATTTCCCAGATTCGTCACAAATATGTTGTAGCAAGTCATTATTCAAAAACTTTTGTGTGTCGCTGAACAACCTGTATAGTTGGCTTCTGGAAATATAGATATATTACCAGAAGAATTATCCTCTTCCCAAATAAATCGGGTGTGAAATGGTTATTTGAAGAGGTCAATGGCTTCGCTGAGATATTAGTGGAGCATCGGAGTCGCTGTCAGAGTCAGGACCTTCTAGTAAATCGGTATGAACAGCATTGAAAGACCTTTCCAGTACATCAATTAAAATTTGGTCATCGATCAAATCTCCATTTTCCGAAGAATGTTCTGACTCTATTTGCTCAATTGAGCCAATTCGTCGGCCAGAAGTTAATACGATTTCACAGTTAGTTTTAGTTGACTAGAACATACGTTGTCTGGCGTAGCCCCTTTTTCTTCCTAGTACCCTATCTTCTACTTCAGATGGTTCTATATATAGCTTTAAGTCCTTCATCGTCACTTCGACAACGATATCTTCCTAGCTTGTACCGCGACCCACCTTGTACCTTGGGCCATTAGTATAATTTCATATTTAGCGCGTAAATCTAAGTCAAATTCTGGTTGTTAGTTAACATTAGACCACCAATGCGTGGCACTTTATTTAAGTGATTTCTGTTAAACGGTTGTTCTGTGAGCGAGTGGTTGTTTTATTTGCCTCCAAAAGTAAGTATTTTGATATTCTCTATTAAGTTTTACAGTAAAAAAATAACATTTTCGCATGCCTTATGTTAAAGTTAGGTATCTATACAAATTACTTTGTTATTGTTCAAATTTTATATATAGGCTTGTACCATGGACCTTTGGCTTGTCTTGTACCTTGGGCCATAGCCCTATACAAAAGGAACAACCTTCTTGTTTAGATATAATGATCTATTTTGTTTTAGATGCCAAGAAGTAAACAAGGTGTAAAGAAAAGTTGCCCCGACCTTTCTGGATTACAAGTCGCAGCAAATGCTGTACGAAATGATCACATTTCAGTGAGTACTGCATCTAAAGACTTTAAGTATCCCGATCTACATTAAAAAGGTATTTGATCAAACTTGAGCAAAATGTTTCTTACAATTATAACAATTATCCGGCAAAAAAGTACTTTCGGAAGCTGAGGAAAAGATATTATGCGAGTATCTCGTCTCAGCGTCTCATATGCATTATGGCCTTACCCGCCGAGATCTTCAGGTTCTCGCCTATGACTTTGCAAAAGCAAACAATAAGGCTATCCCTGGTTCTCGGGAAAACAATGGCATTTGGATTATCTGAAGCGCAGTTTAGCCCGGTCCACCAGCTTCAACAAGCATAACGTTTCCATATTTTTCAAGAAGCTCAAGGGGTTTATAGAAAAATATCAGATTACAGCTGATAAAATCTACAACTTAGATGAAAGCGAAAATGCAAACGTTCAAATGCTAGGTAATTTTCAAATAGTTTTCTTATATTTTTGTTACTGACATCGTTAGAAAATGTTTAGCCTCTTGTACCTAAGACTTGTCTTTGGTTTCAGATAAGATTTTGGCCTGCAAAGAAGAGAAGCAAGTTGGAAGTTCAACATCAGGTGAAAGAGATTTCAATGTTACTATTATTGCATGCGTGTTGCGTGAATGCTATAGGAAATAGTGTGCGACCTTTATATATTTTCCGAGGGTAAATTATAGAGACTTCATGGTTAAAGGGGCTTCTCCTGGCTCCATTGGATCTGCTCACCCTAGCGGCTGGTCTAAAAAAACAATTTTTATACAGTATATTCTCCGTTTTATAAAGCATGTAAACTGTTCCTCAAATAATAAGGTAGCCATATTACCATCGAAGCAATAAATTTGGCAAT
>JAEQML010052875.1:0-41446 GCA_016904865.1 Pissodes strobi
TGAGTAAGCAGTTAAGTTTTAAAAGTAAATTAGACAGTTTTTACTCTGTCCTGAAAAATTAGGCAATTGGACTTACGAGGTATTGATTTGAGACCATCGCTATGCTGTTGGAAAACATCGTGTGATAGCCCCTTTATGTCAAAATGTAGATTAGACATATGTGCTTCTAAGTAACAGGGCTATAAAAATACCATTTTTTACCAAGGTCTTTTCGAAGGGCCATTGCCCATTTACTTGGGGCCTTCCTTATCTGAGTAGGAGCCCAGCCGTCATCTCCAGATTGGACCACACAGAGAGCTTAGTGTAGCCTGGTTATCCCGACTGGTACCTTTGCCTAGGTCTTCCAATTACCGAGGACAATTTTATATATCTATATATAGCCAAGGGAGTAAGTAAGAGTGGTTTAGCGAATATTTATTCCCTAATATTTGCAAAAAATGTCATTATATGTAAGCTGTAGCAACTGAGTAGTGTTAAAGTTTCTTTAGAGATAATTTATAGAACAGTATTACATTTTCTTTGAAAATAATTCCTCTACTGGAATATTATTAAGTTTACTATTGAAACAATTCATCTAACTGAATAACATTAGGTTTTTCATTAAGACTTAATTGTAGTAATTAATATAATAAAAATTGGAATACTGTTTACCACCAGTGATACTGATAAGTCAGTGGCAGTGATTTTCTATCGCATTTTTTAAAAACAGTAACAATCAGTCGATAATATTTCCTTAATTCGGGAAAGGTATATTGTTATACATACGCATTGAGTTTTAATAAACTGGATGTTTGCATTAGCGGTGTTTATTTTGGGAACTATATTTAGGCTATAATTCAATGCCATTCAAATTTTTTTACCCCTTTTCACAGGGTAATTTTTCTAAATTTTATTATCCGATTTTCAGACTGATAGAATTTCTAATAAATTTCTTGCAGTAAAAATTTAGTACCGCCCGCTCTAACTGCTATAAACTCTAACCCACGTCTTCAAAAAGAACAAAAATACTAACGGCTGAGTGAGTTAGGCATATGGACCAGCTGAATGAACAATTAGCGGATAAATCTGGTTACAATCTGTTGGGCCTAGCCTGTTGTCATAAAACTGGCCTTTGATCATTGTAATTTAATAATTCGATAATTGTTGTTATTTTGATATTTTTAAGGTTGTTGCATCGGATGGAAATAGCATTCTGCAGTCGTACGGCCAGTGTGTTCAAAATTACAACACCTTATAGGGTGGGGTGAAGGTCTTGTGATTGGTTGAAAGGGCTTTGAAATAATAACTTTATCTGAGGTTAATTTACCTCATTGTTTGTTTGTTTGTTTAGACAAAGTTGATCTGAGCTGCGTTTTGGTCATTTAGAAGATTGAGAGCTTTGGGAGAGCTAGAAAATATATGGACATTTAAAACTTGCAAGTAATTTTTAAACGTAAGGTATCGAACTAAGGGGGTCCTGTAACAGAAATGGAAAATCTTTCAAATTTCCTAAGTAAATATTAAGAAGCTATTTACTTTTATTAAAAAGTGAAAAATTAATGGAATTTAACAATTTCCCATCTATCAGTATATTTTATATATGGATCCCTAAGAGAAGTCATTCATCGGTCGATGGTTGCCATGATATATTGTCACAGGCCGTTTTGTCCGGCGTATATCGATGCGTAAATCACCCTAGAATTTGTTACCCTTTACACGGTTCCGAACGCATTCGTAGGTAATAACGGGGAGACCCTCGTAGTTATGCCGGCAGACTTGGTTTCGTCGCTCCTCCGATCGAGAAATTTTAATAAATCCATACTGCAAAATGATGCGATTTTCAACAAATTGAATTTAGCGGGTGAAATTAAAATCGATGGCATTCTAATATTTTCGTAGTACGTACTGGTTTCGGATTGGCTACCAAGTTGCACCGCGCGCGCAGTTAATTAATTATCTCTGGAGAACTGGGAAATTCTATTGGTTGGAGTGGCTTGATGACGATGCCCTTTTGGCTATTCTGGGTAGTTTTTTTGGGATGCCTGTGCATCGAAATCCCAGATTTTTATCGTTGAATTCCCTCGGATACACTGGCTACCCTCCTACACAAGTAACTTATTGTTTCTTTTTTTAATTCTGATTTCTATTTTTCCTTGATGGTTGGTTTTGATCACCTAGTTATAATGCTCGACCATTAAGAGTTACGTGTGGAACCTTGAATATGTGTACTTTTACAGGATACTACCGTTCGGGTTGTTAGCATCGTTGAGTTAACGACTACCGTTGGGGTTACTACTACCGTTGGGTTTATTTATGCTCTAAGGCCTATTGCGACCGTTCGAGTTGTTCTTCGTTATCTACGAGCATCGTTAGCGACAGAGTGTTCCTTGGCTACGCCTGTCAAGGAAGTCAACTTCCTACTGTGAGTAGTTTTCTCTGGAAGCTGCCTGAAGAGTTACCAAATGAGCAATCCTATTTTATTTTCTTTTTCATCTATCGATGTTGCGGCAAATTTGTGTAATTAACTACGATCTCTAATTATATTTTTTTTGGCTTTCTTTCGAGCAAAGAATAACTTTTTTTAACCCTTTTCTCCTTAATTATGGCAACCTTTAGTCATTCAAATTTTCTTTCAATGAGCTTTGAATTTGCGGACAATCTCTTCAAGTCTAAAATACTTGATTTTATTTAACAGGTTGACTGCCAGCCTATCTTTGCCTGCATTACCAGAGAGTCATTTGAGTACCATATATGGTACTCAGTCTAAAAGATAAATTCAAATATTGAGGGCCAAATCTGGTACTCGGTATAACTTACAAAAGTGCATGCCGTGTACCTTAGCAGTCGCTCAGCTTGTGTATTTTATATGGAGAAATTAAAGTTGTGGCCTCAGAAAACCGTTCTATGATCTTAGCCCTTGGCTAGATGTTATTATGCTTTTATAAGAAGGTCGTTTATCAAAGTTTTATAAAAACGCTTTTTTTTACTTAAGCATTTATTTTATAGTAGAGTAACGATAAAAAATGGTACAAAAATAAAAACAAAAAGAACAGACAAGTTTACGTAAATGCTCATAAAGAAAAATTATTGTAATTTGGTAGCATGCATCTTAAAAAAGCACTAGGAACAAAAATATTTTGCGCAAGCAGAACACTTTGTCCACACACGAGGAGTCTCCTTTTGTGCTATTTTTCTTCCATGCCTGGTAACAATATCCTTATAACATTGATTGCAGCGGTTTCTTTTTGGACATTTTGTCAAATTGTGTACATCAATAGCAGGCATTACACAATCCCGTTTAGTAAGCATATCTTCTATAATAGCTTCTCTAAATTCTGTCATTTTTATGTTTCTATTTATAACTCTGGAATAAAGTGACAAGGCATTTACAACTGCAACATTTAATAAAATGTCAAAAGCAACTTTTCGGTACCATTTCAAGGACCTCCTTGAAAATGAATTATAAGAATTCATTTGATCAGACACATCTATGAAAGATTTTCCTGCATTATAGTCTACTATAACCTGTGGTTTAATTTTATCTCCTCCTCTTTGTGTCACACTTACCATAGAAGAGATATGCTTTGAACTTATATCTAGGACATCTCGCCGGTCCTTCCACTTTAAAACCATTACACCATTATCATTCTGCCTTGCAACAATATCACCTTTTCTTAGTTTTTTCTTAGTTACATCAGTTGGATTGCGTTTTCTATTGGCTCGAAGTGTCCCTACTAAAAAGGCTTCTCTGTCCAGTAATTGTTCTGCCAAAGTTACACTATTATACCAGTTATCGGCATACAGTGTTCTGCCAAAATCTAAATATGGCTCCATTAATTCCATGACCACTTTACTGGATACAGATGTACCAGGCTGAGCTTCCTTTCCAGCATAAACTTTATACTGCAAAGTGTAAAAATGGTCGGTGCACAGCTTAAAAATTTTAACACCATACCGATGCCTTTTATTTTGAAGGTACTGCCTAAAAGATAGTCTACCTTGAAATGGTACCATGGACTCATCTATGCACAGTGACATTTCGGGAATTGCACAGTGATTAAACTTATCCACTAGCAAGTCAATAAGGGGCTGAACCTTGTGAAGCCGATCTCCGGGGACCCGTGTTGCATTATCCGAAATATGGAACATGCTAAAAATGAATATATATTTTAGTAATTAAAACCTATTATAAAATGTTATAAAAGTACCTCAAAAGCAACTCAAATCGGTTTCTAGCCATATAGTTTGTCAGCTTACTATTATATAACTGTGTGTTTTTCCAGTAATGAGCCAGAGAGGGCATATTTACCAAACCCATCCACATAGGTATGCCTAAAAAGGTGTGCATTTCTTGTCGATTTGTTGGTACCCAACGTTTAATTCTGGCACTTCTCTTTAAATTGGGATTTAGAAGACACTGTTGAGCGTAAATGTTTGTTTGATTTACCAACAGGGCTACCACTTCATCATCAAAAAATAAACAAAAGAAATCAAAAGGCCTGGCAAATTGCATTGTCTCTATTAGATCGGGGTTTATACCTACTTCTAAGGAATTCGTATTATAATTTATATTTTTAAGCCTTAGCTGAGCAGGTATTTGCCACTTGTCAGTTATGACAACATTCACAGGTGCTGGTTGCTGCTCATTGTCTGACTCTTCATTGCTCAAAACTTCATTTTCACTAATTTCATTCTCCCTCTCCGACTCTGCACTGCCTGGTTCATACATTGGGTCTGCATCACTGTCAAAAAACTCCGAAGACGATGATCCGCTCTCTGTTTCTACAGTGTCCATCAAATGCAACAATCTGCTCTCTTCTTTGGGATCCATTATTACAATTACACTCGCGTCCGTACAGACAATCAATAACAAAGAACTGCTAAAAGGTTGGTGTATGTTCGCCTGTCACATTAAAAACTAATAAGACATCTAGCGTCAGTAATATATAATTCTCAAATTTAGTTTACGAAAATCTGCAGGTTGATAAATGCCAGAATTAGAGTATTTTATTGAGTGTACCAGAGATGGCGCTCATGGTCCCCTGAGGAATATTCCTATCGTGGGGCCATGAGTACCAACATAGGTACTCAGGTTAAAAATGGTGTGAAATACCTAAAAATATATTAAATAACCCCCAAAAGTTCATATAAGAGCTAACATTAAAATAATAAATAAAAATCGTCGTGACCTCAAGGGTCAATACGCTTAAAAAGAGCTGCAGCCTAAATGGCAAGTTAATCGTGCACCACATTTGGTACTCATGGCAGTCAACCTGTTAAATTAAATTTTCAAATTTTCTCTTAATTCTCTTATTTTTGGGCAATTTTGATGAGCTTATAATGCTGGCTTTTATTTAATCAAATTCTAAAATTCAGTTAGATCCTCTGATCTAGAGTAAATCAGATTTTGGATCGAATTTATTTTTTTTGAACTATTAATTGACTGACGCAATAATGTTGAAGTCGAACTAGTTTATTATTGTACTCAATTTTCACGATTTCTGACTTACGTTGGATAACTGTAGATCGGATCATTACTAGTTTCCTAGTGGACTTTGCGTTATTTTTAATTGTTCTTTTATTGCGGCCTTTATTTTTCTTTACTCGAACAGATTGTTTATTATTTTTGTCCTACTGGTAACTTGACCGTGGAATAAATTGCCATATGTTAAGGTAGTTAAGTATGCGCATTTTAATATCCTTTGCAGGCGTAGGCGACTATATCAAAATCGACCTCTCCTATTGGTCGATCAATCCTGATGCATCGTGATACAATCAATTTATCGCAAGAGCTCTCGTGGTCAAGAGGTTTAGATGGATGGTTCTCACCTGGATGGCCCGGGTTCAAACTCCGGCTATAATAACGCTAGGTCTAACTAGTTTATTTATATATGCCTGGGAAAACAGGCACCTGGAACAACTAGGCCAATTCTAGTGTCTTTTCTTTCTGGAATTAAAAGAAACGAGTGTTTAAAAAATCGAAAGCTTCTTAAAGGCTCTTCTATTTATGTTAACGAGGACCTTACAAGAGAAGAAAGAGCCAGAAAGAAAGTTTTAGAAGGAAAACTAAAGGAGGCGAGGGCGCAAAATAAAGAAGCCTATTTAAAAGGAAATCTATTGATGGTTGATGGTATAAGTTATACATACGACGATTTTGCTGATACCGAAGAATCTACCCAAATCCATCCTCTGCAGGACAAACCCACCACCTCTGCTAGTTCAGGTAGAAGCAACGAAGTAATCTTGCAAAAAGTACCTTTGGCGAAAACGTTAACCGTAACGGAATCGGACAAGAAAAGGAAACTGCAAGAAACCTCTAGTCCGGACCAAAACGAAAACGCCAGTAAGCGTAACATACTGCCTCGAACACGAGCAGCTTCAGCGTCGAGTGGAAGCAAAAACGCTATAAAATAACAAACTTTTTACCTGTATTAGTAATAAGATTTTTTTTCTTCAAACGGCAGTAAATCCGTCATTACTCGACTGTGTAGGCGGCCGTGAAGTTTCGTTTTTCTTCCGCCGGAGCTTTACTTTTCACTTTTCCGCCGGCGGAGGTAAAAGTGTTGTCATAGCAACATAGATACAATACAAACAGACAACAAAATAAGCGTCAACAACTCAAGATTTATTAAACTACAATTTGTATTTATCACTCAATTTGTGACTGCATTTCTAAAAATCACTAATTTAGGAACAAATTGGTTATTATTTAATCGAACTTACTCAATAACTGCTTACCAATACGGAATTAAAACGCAATCGGAGACGCAAAAAAATAATTATTTTCTTCAAGCGTCAGTAAATCCGTCATTACTCGACTGTGTAGGCGGCCGTGAAGTTTCATTTTTTCTCCGCCGGAGCTTTACTTTTCACTTTTCCGCCGGCGGAGGTAAAAGTGTTGTCAGAGTAACATAGATACAAACAAACAGCAAAACAAGCGTCAACAACTCAAGATTTATTAAACTAAAATTTGTATTTATCACTCGATTTGTGCACTGACTTTCTAAAAATCACTAATTTAGGAACAAATTGGTTATTATTTAATCGAACTTACTCAATAACTGCTTATCAATACGGAATTAAAACGCAATCAGAGATGCAATTTTAAAAAAATTATTATTGTTGACAGTGTCCACTGACAGCTTTATGTTACATTACTATAGCAACAATCTGTGCCTATTCACCGACACCACCGGTCTAAGCCGCCTTGCGAGCCCACATCTTTAATAATAATTATTATTATTACTATTAAAAAGAGATGTTTTTGCATTAATTTGTCGACATTTGAAGAAAAAACAGCATATTTTATTTGGAGGAAAAGTTACTTTTCATGGCTTGCTCTCTATTACCGTTCGGCTGTTAAACACGAGCGCGCCATGAAAAGTATCACTTTTCCTCCATATAAAATAATATACTATTGTTGACAGTGTCCACTGACAGCTTTATGTTACATTATATTCACCGACACCGGTCTAAGCAAGGCCACCTACGACCGTGGTCTAAGCCGCCTTGCGAACCCATTTATCTTTAAAAATAATTAGATATTATTACTATTAAAAAGAGATGTTTTTGCATTAATTTGTCGACATGTGAAGAAAAAACAGCATATTTTATTTGGAGGAAAAGTTACTTTTCATGGCTTGATCTCTATTACCAGCCTCACTCCGTTCGGCTGTTAAACACGAGCGCGCCATGAAAAGTATCACTTTTCCTCCATATAAAATAATATACTATTAACTATTTCGAATAAAGAATGTATGTGCATTAGTAGGTATAGGCTTGTCTTTGGATATATTGTTATAAGTAAAGTATGTGGATTATTGGGTGTAAGCAGTTCGTAGTTTATTTACATCCCGATTGGCATAGTGATAAGTGTATGTTAATTTAATTGAATTGAGAATTCAAATAGGTATAACTGTTGAGACTTGCATTATATGCACTGCTTATTGTTGGTAACACTTTATGTCTCGTCTCTCACAAAATGTCATTTGTTGTTTGAAAAGAAATTTTAATTAAATTGTAGTACATCCTGGTTGGAGTAATGGACCCTTTTATCAGGGATTTTGATGGGCAACTTGTTATTCCCAATATAGTTAAAGATATCGATTATTTTAATAAGTCTGTTGGTAATACGAATTTTAAAATTCTTCACTTGAATATTTGTGGGATTAAGACCAATTATAATGAATTGCTGTGTTTCCTAAAGCAAGTGAAGAATAACTTTGAAATTATAGTTTTATCCGAAACATATACCATACACGACTTACAAATATATAATTTGACTAATTACACCACTATATATAATGAGGGCAACTTTAATAAATGTGACGGACTTGTAGTTTTTGTCAGAGAAGATTTAAACGTAGAATATGTTTTGAATTTATTGGTGATGTGAAGTGTGTCAGACTTCTGATAGGTCCAGATCCAAATACATTTCTTTTAACGTACATGTATAGATCACCAGCCGTAAACGAACATTTATTTTTGGAAAATTTATCTGACTATTTAGAACAAAATAGGTGCAAGCAAAAACACATAATTGTAGGGGACATTAATATAGACTTATTAAAAACAAATAAAAATTATATAGAAGACTATAAAAGTATCTTGGCGTCATACGGATTTACGTCCTATATTAATAAATATTTCACAAGACCCTCTAGTAAAACCTGTCTTGTTCATTTTTTCGTCAAAGACAATTCAGAAAAGTTTTTTCATGACACGAAATCATTTATTTTTGATTACAAAATAACTGATCACTACCCGATAGCGCTTTCCTTTAATAATGGTTCCGGAAATAAAAATAAGCCAACATGAGTAAGACATCATATAAAGACTTATATAAATTATAATACACTTCGCACAGATTTACAGCACGAGCAATGGGATTGTGTTTACCAAGCCAAAAATATTCATGAAGCAACGTCAAATTTTATTAAATTATTGAAAGATAAAATAAATGCAAATTCACAACATGTTAAACAAACAAACACAAAAACGGCAAAAATCAATGGATTACAAAAAGTTTGCTAAGTCAAATAAAAACTAAAAACTCTTTATACAAACAGTACTTAAAGAACCCTAATAACATTCAATTGAAGATTGAATATAAAACATATAAAAATAAGTTAACAAAAACCATAAATAAAGTGAAAAGGGATTTTGCTCAGAACGAAATATTAAAAAATAAAAACCGGTCGCAGTCCTTATGGAAAAGTATTAACAAATTGTGTAATAAATCTATGTCAAAAACAGTTATTGTGAGTATAAAAAATGAGCACTCAGTAAATATTACAAATAAAATTGAAATTGCCAACACCTTAAACAATTATTTTTGTGATGTAGGTCAAAACCTAGCCAAGAAAATAAGTATTCCTGGGAATTACTCGGAAAAAAACGAATGGGCAAAAAATGGACTCTTTTACTAAAAACCAACCAAATAAAAACCAACCAAATAAAAAAGATAATTAACGAACTAAAACTAAAAAAAACGCCAGGTCCAGACGGGATACGCGCAGAAACACTCAAAGAAATATTAAATGAGATTTCAATGGTTCTATGATACTTGATTAACCTAAGTTTAAAAATTGGGGAATTTCCAAACATTTTGAAAGTTGGGGAAGTTAGGCCTCTATTTAAAGGAGGAACAAAGAGCGAACTTGGTAACTATCGACCGATATCCTTAATATCTAATATTTCGAAGTTATTTGAAAAAATAATTAAAAGTAGGCTTATTGCATTTTTGGATAAACAAAATATACTCTCAGATAAACAATTCGGATTTCGATCGGGCATGTCAACTGAAGATGCAATAGCTGCTCTGACTGGTAAAATTTAGGATGCGTTGGACGATAAAAAACCATCAATTTGCGTATTTGTTGATCTGGCTAAGGCGTTTGACACCGTGTCGCATAGTATTCTTTTAAAAAAACTAAGAAATGTTGGAGTTAGAGGCAGTGCTTATAATTTATTAGAGAGCTACTTAAAAGATCGGGTTCAATATGTTAAATTGGAAGATATAAGCAGTAATATCAGACCTGTTACATGCGGTGTACCGCAAGGAACAGTCTTGGGTCCGATTTTATTTACCATCTATATAAATGATCTACTTAAAGGCAATTGGAAGGGAGAAGTGATCAGTTTTGCTGATGACACAGCAATTTTGTACTCAGGAAACACATGGACTCAAGTAAAAAGATTGGCGGAACTAGACCTAAATAATATTTTTAACTGGTTTAAAATAAATAAACTGACACTCAATCAGTCTAAAACAAAATTTGTTCCATTTACCTCTTATTCAAATAAACTGCCCGATTTCCAATTTTTAAGCACTCCAGAAAATATTTATATATCTAAAGCAGATAGTATTAAATATCTTGGCATTATAGTGGATCAACATTTACGTTGGGATAAACAAATGGAATTTATAGTTTCTAAAACAAGATATTTAATAACTCGCTTTGTGTTTTTAAGGTCCCTTCTTACAACCCCACAACTAAAGATAGTCTACTTTGCGTTATTTCAGTCGCAGCTGAGCTACGGTGTGACTGGTTGGGGCGCCGTTAGACATTGCCATATCGAGAATTTGGAGGTTATCCAAAAGTGGATATTAAAAATAATTTTTAATAAAACGAAGCAATTTTCTACTGCTTTACTATTCGAGGAAGCCAAAGTTTTTGATATTAGGCAATTATATTTTTTTTAAACTTTAATTCTTTTAAATCAGAAAAAAGTTGCGCTTCAGCCAGTTGAACACGGAAAAAATACGAGACTTGGAAAAGATGGTGTGGTTGTTCCATTAACTAAAAAAGAAATAGGACATAAATCGTTGAATTACTTGGCACCAAAATTCTTTAATACTTTACCGAGTAGCTTGAAAGAAATCATATTTGATAAAACATTTAAAAATGAAGTTAAAAACTGGATTTTGAATAAAAGTAGAGAGGATATCCATTACTTTTTTTAAGAAGGAATAATTTTAACTGCTTGTAAATTTAAGTAGGTATTATGAACGGATAAATTTGAAACGTAGAGCAAATGATTGGAAAAATTGTATGTAAAATGAGTATGTAATTTTGATTAGTGATAGTGACCCTCCCAAATGTGTCGTATACAACCCGAATGTGACTATAGAAACCTCTATCAAAGACTTTATTACTATCATAGACAGCACTTACAAGCGACAGTATGTCGCTTCTGTGTAATTGTTTATTCAAGTATGTTTAGTGTGGTATTGCTGTAATCTTGAAATAAACTTATTATTATTATTATTGAATTTGCGGCAGTTTTTAATGAAACTTAACTGAACTGAATAGCGATAGTTAGTTAGTTATACGGTATATGTGACGGAACATGATTCAATAACCGTGAATTAGTCTTTAATTAGGTGATTACTCGGGCTAATTGAAGTTAGCTATAACGAGATTATTCGCAGTATCTGGCTTTCAACGCATATTACTGACGTTCCTTTATTAATGCTTTAAGCGACCGTCATCAATTACAATTAAATATTTCGGAATTTGTTTATAGTAAGCGTGTGAATTATTTTCACCGAGTAAAGCCTGCCTTTAAGAGTACAGTAACCATAAGAATTGACTACCGAAATTTTCTTCAAATTCATTTTCTTTTCTCCCTCCTGACCAGGTAATAAAACCAATCCTTTGTTTGTTTATTTACCTGCTTTATTTAATTGATTATATTTTTTTGATCGTGACTCTGAAGGAAAGGCCCATTACAGTAAGTATCTGTTTCATTTATTATTTTGCGCTCAATAATTGAATCGTTCCTGACTTACGTTTGATTAATATTCGAGTATTTGTTCATCGTTTACTTTAGTTATCTTTGATTAATTTTTGAGTATTATTCTCATCGACTTTAGTTTTCGGTCAATTTGGGGTACTTGCTTTATACCGACTTTGATTTCTTATTAATTTCTGGGTAATTATTTTTCGGTTATTGCTACTGATAAATTGTCGGAGTTTCTAACTAATTTTTGTTTTTATCGATCGATTTTCCTGGTAGAAATAAATTACGAATTTTTGGTATACATTTGTTTTGACGCGAAGCCTAAGCTACAACGAGTTCCATATTTCAACTTTCGGGTAATTCCCGCTTGTGCTATCTAAAAGCCCGAGGCGCCTTAAATAAATCAACCCACACCCTACTCTCCGGCATTTGAGCTAGGGCATAATTTATACGCTAGGCGACAGCTCGTTTTGGCCTACGCATTGACATACTTTATTTCATTCAATATCTAATTTTAAATTCTCAATATTAAATTTTCTTTCCTTTCGATTTGAGATTATTCACTTCCAAAAGAGCGTAATAATATGAATAATTACTAGTATGCAGAAGCTGGAGAAATTATCCACAGTCATGAAACATTTAACACAATTTTACTAAAGCAATGTTGAAATTAATGAATATCCATACTGTCAGAGCATATGTCAAAACTTGTGGTGTGTAACTAATTTTTTAATTTTGCTATTAGATTCTCCATTGAAAGTATTGGATAGATATAGAGTATGATTTAACACAAGGCTTCACTGGTCTTTAGTCCCAAGCGATTATGCGAATTTCCTATTTAAATAATAATAGTATATTTATCAATCTGAATAGAATATAAATCAATATTATATATGTTAAAACAGAAATTAGCAATTTCAGTTACATGGTGATATAAATAACTACATACATATTTTAAGGCGGGCAAATATACTTACTTTATTATTGATGATTGTTTAATGGCAATTGTCCTTAAACTGTCATATATCATGCTTTTTCTTTCCAATTTATCCCATTTCAATTTATTAATTTTGATATGTAGTAATTCTAACTGGGTAGCAGCAAACGCCATTAAAGTAGCAATAATCATATGAGAAACACTAAACATGATCGCGGCGACAAAAGCAGCCATGAGATTTAAAGGGATAACAGATGCCATATTTTCACTTTCTTTGTATGGCAGCCACAATGGATACATGAATGACTCTTGACGCATCTCTCGCTCATCCTTTATAATCGACTTGCCCGCTATTAAGAAATTCGTTAATCTTATTGTAAATAGTGACCCCAGTGCAAAGATAACAATTATTATAATTCCCAAATTTATCCTGCGACAAAATATGACCTTTTTAACATAAAGTAATATAATATCATCATCTAGCGACTGCGAAATTGTCTTTTCCTCATTTATAATCGCCTGAAACATTTGAGGAACTTTGTTTCGTTGGTAGATCAAAATTTTAAACCATGCTGCAAAAATGGATACAGATATCGCTAGATTGGATGCTATTGCCTGGAGATTTGCTCTAATTAGGAAAAGTTGGATCAGTTTTATGACAAGGAGACTTAGAAAAATGGATAGAACTCCTTGAATAACGCGAGAATAAATACAATACAAATTCTTCGAAATTCCCGTTTGTCTCAAAGTTATTTTCCAAGTTCCAGAAAGAATCATAAAGTATTTAACCACCTTAATAAACTTTTCGTTATCATAATTAATTGCCATTTTTTTTTTTTGCTTTACGCACAACAGTATTTTAGTAAGCCCAAATGTGGCTTTGAATAGTTAGACTTTGGTTAGTAAGGGACAGAAAAATATATAGAAGCCAGCCAGTTGTCTATTCGAAATATATATTTATGAATAATTTATACTCAATGTGTTACTAGGACGACTATATTCATCGTAAGCTGGTAATTATATGAAAAGAAGTATATATTTAGACACAAACTTTTTCCCCATATGAAAACTTTGTTTTGTGAAAACTAGCATTTATTAGTGTGAATCCTATATTTATGTATGTCGGTGATCAATAAGAGACAGTGTGTTACAATTAATACGAAAATTAACAATTAACTAATGCAAATTTAAAAAGCTGCAATTATATTAAATTCATTATCACTTGAATCACTTCTGATCTCCTTGTCCGGGTATTTGTTAGACTATACTGTATTAATTTTTATAGGTGCCCAGGTAGTTTTGAAATTTACATGAGATATAGGATTGGAGCTGATAAAGTATATGCAGATTATGAGGGATATTTTAATATATATCTTCTTCTATCAGTTGTTTTATAAACCGACATATCGCCCCTTCGGAGAAACAATGACCTAAGCGCACATTTTGTATAAATTGAGATAATAATAGCACATAACAACTCTATTCGGAGAAACAAGGTCAGATTTATAAATCTGTCTATTTGCGGTAAATGGGTAAATGGCGGTTATGTCGTTGTTGAATGATTGCCTCGTATACGTATAATAGTATATTATTTTATATGGAGGAAAAGTTACTATATGCTGTTTTTTCTTCAAATGTCGACAATGTAATGCAAAAAGTCTCTTTTTAATAGTAATAATTATTATTATTAAAGATAAGTGGGTTCGCATGGCGGCTTAGACCGGTGCGGTGTCGGTGAATAGGCTCAGGTTGTTGCTATAGTAATGTAACATAAAGCTGTTAGTGGACACTGTCAACAATAATTATATTTTTAAAATTGCGTCTTCGATTGCGTTTTAATTCCGTATTAATAAGCAGTTATTGAGTAAGTTCGATTAAATAATAACCAATTTGTTCCTAAATTAATGATTTTTAGAAATGCAGTCACACATTGAGTGATAAATACAAATTTTAGTTTAATAACTCTTGAGTTGTTGACGCTTATTTTGATGTTTGTTTGTATTGTGTCTATGTTGCTATGATAACACTTTTACCTCCGCCGGCGGAAAAGTGAAAAGTAAAGCTCCGGCGGAGGAAAAACGAAACTTCACTGCCGCCTACACAGTCAAGTAATGACGGATTTACTAACGTTTGAAGAGAAAAGAATATATGGCGTGCTTTGTCAGCGATTTGAAGCAAACATATGAAGGATAGAGATACTAATCCTACATAGGTCCGTCCTTCATGTTTAGCAAGTCATTAATGCGCATGGGTGAAATTGGGACTTTCAATTGGTTATTTTAAATCCAGCTCTAACCAATAGCAGTTTCAGGCTGTGAGCGGCATTATTTGAAGTTTAAATTTACGTCAATCCGACAAACGTAATCCTGCCACTTTTAAAATGTGTATTGTTTTAGTATGTAGTATTAAATATAGCTATATATTTTCTTTAGTACAGGTAGTAGAGGGCTCTTACATGTAATTACGTGCAGTGTTTGTAAGATGTATTTTTAAATAAATTTCTAATCCCTAGTGTTTCTTTTTTGCAATTGTTTCAGGTGAAAACCAAAAATACAAGAGCAACGTAATTACCTATACGAGTTCAAACCATCTTATTGGTTTGAATAAAAGAAAAAATTATTTATGTATAGAGTAATCTTTGCCAAGCCGTTGTTGACCCTCGAAACGCATGCAATTGCATGCGTTTCGAGGGTCAACAACGGCTGGGCGAACTATACCTACTAGTTTCAGAAGACCCGGTCACAGCTTACCAAACAATCAGCTATCCAACTCTCAAAATTTGAACGATATGCGCATTTCCTCGCGCAGGCCGCCATTCTGGGTTAAAATCTATCAAATTCGACAGTGTTGGCTCGTCGCTCGTGGTCGTGTCAGATGAGTTGTTTGTGTTAGCCAGTGTCGTAGTTTCAGTTTAGCTATATTATATTTTCAAGTTACAGTAATTAACAGTGTACATACGTTCTTGAACAAACTACTTATTTTATAATATCTGTGCTTGTATATAATAGAAATGGATAAACCGCGAGGTGGACATCTAACAAGAAAATAAGTCTATTTAGATTTCCCAAAGATGACATTAGGTAAGTTTTTTTGACAAACATCTTAAAAATAATGTAGATACTTTTGAAGCCTAGAAATATATTTCATTAATGTAAGCGTAGCTGTTTTTACTGGAATGTAAGTAATTTTGAATGTAATACTTCTTACTATGATATTGTTTATCCTAAAATGAAGATTATGTTACAAATTACCTTGAACAAATTAATTGTTTTAGTAGTTATTTGTGTTCTAGAGCGTAAAGTTACGGATTGCCGCTTGAGAAAGAATATTACCGCGGAGCGCGTTAACCTTTCGAAAATGGCAATCTTACTTCCCACTCAAAAAATACACAGAACTTTTTCTATAGCCGCATTTTTTTAAATTAGCACATTTAGCTCTCTACTTATTCTGAAATTTGCAAATGACTTGTCATTTTTCGCATATTATATTCGGGCATATTTAGAGCAGGAGTGCCAGCATCCATTGTAACAAATGTACGACCGTCATTTATTTATACTTTTGGTTGCCATCACTATCCATAGCACACTCGACGGAAAAAGTGAGAATTTTCTTTTCCATGTACGCTTTAGAGCATAAAATAAGGATGCCGCGGCGTTCGTCGATTTTGCGATTTCATTTGAAATTACTAATTAGTTATTTTGCGCACGGCTGTAGAAAAACAATTATTGTACAGGGTGGCCCGTTTAAGAGAGGCCTATAACTTATCTCGAAAACGACGGGGGTTGCAAAAAAATTTTAATACAAAAGTTGTTCCTAGTAAAACAATCTTTATTTTTTTACATTTTTTAATCGACACTTTTTTATATACAGGGTGATGAAACAAAGTTATATTTTTTTCAATGAAATACCCTATATTTTATTACATTTTTGGATTCTATTTAAAATTCTAAGCATATTTTTGATGTATGCTGTTATACCTCTAGAGTTAGTACTTTCACAGCTATAAACAGTTGAAAATCGGTACTTTGGTTCCTTTCACCCTGGCATCAAGAATACCATTAGAGATCGAGCAAACTGAATTCCACATTCCTATCTTAACTTTTCAAGAGCTATCTGATGGCACTAACTGGCAAGTGGTACGATGGGGACCAAATCTGGTACCTCGGAATGTGAAATTAATTTTACTTCATCTCTAATGGTCTTCTTGCTGCCAAGGTGAAACTTAGCCAAAGTACCGATTTTCAACTGTTTATAGCTGTGAAAGTACTATCTCTACATCAAATATTCTGAGAATTTTAAGTAGATTCCAAAAATGTAATAAAATATAGGGTGCTTCATTAAAAAATGTAACTTTGATTGACCACCCTGTATATAAAGAAGTGACAATTAAAAAAAAATACAAAAAAAAAACAAGCAAAAAAAATGAAGATCATTTTACTAGGCACAACTTTTGTATTTAGTTTTTTTTTGCAACCCCCGTAGTTTTCGAGATAATGTATAGGCCCCTCCTAAAAGGGCCCCCATGTACAAAATTAACAAAATTTAAAACTCATATCCATAGCTTTTCAAACCTTAAATTTTATTAAATATTAGCTTCAAATACATGTACCTCTAAATCGCTTGCAAAAGGTTGTTTTACATTTATACAAGAGGTGTGTACTTGTATGTATAATCAAAGAAAATTCTACTACTTTTCTTTGGTATAATATAATAATGTTGTCTTAGGGCATAGGACATGGCTCATAAGTAGTCAAAGAGAAGACTTGTTAAATATGGACAGTGACATACTTTATCAGAACTACAGGCTTTGCAGTATCCATTTCGAGCCAAAAATATTTACAAGCATACAAACAGCCAGTTTTGTCGTTTAAACCACAATGCAGTACCTACGATTTTTAGAACATTCGTGGAATCCTCAAAAAATGATCATCCTATTGTTCTTGAGAGCCCGTTATTTTGTTTTATATAGATACATATTTGATAACAAACCTATATTATACCTTAAATTGTTATTTTTGTAAAATAAATCAATATTTCTATGATTTCAGTGGTTTATATTTCCTTTCTTCCCGCTTAAGACAATATCTTATATAAGGAAAAACTAAATATAGGTACCTATATTTAAAACAAAAAGTTAATATCTATTTTTTGGTTCAGCGAGAATGTAGGTACACAAATATTCAAATAAAAATTAACTAAAACCGTTGATTGCATCCAATCAACGATAAAACTAAAAAAAAATAAGATATAATATCAAAACTACAATCCTGTCTATTTAAAATTGAATACTCCTTATCCCGGCCCTGTGTTTTAACCCGAAATGGCGTCGGTCACGTCAGATTTTTATTTCCACTTTGACAGGAGAGTCGGCTAGCTGATTGTTTGGTAAGCTGTGACCCGGTAGTGTGCTTATGTAAATGTGTATTGTTATAAACAGCAAACTAACAAATTTAATATTTACTTCTATTAGCCTTACGAAAAGAATTTGTTTCTATAAACACTGGGTATAATGACTTTTAATCATAATAATAAACATTCTTTATTTCCAATAAATTACATTAAAACTTAAGCAATATGATAGGACAAAGTGCGTCAATAAATGTGGAGACTTAACTTCGCCAACATATCTTGGTTCACCAAATTTTTTTTCTGGGAGTTTCTTGCTCTTGATCTTGTACTACTTCAATAAGAGATCTGACTCTGCCAGATGCGCATGGATCAATCATGTGTTGGGCTAAAAAGAAAATAGATATAGATATAATATATAATTGCACTCTAAATATTCTATAGATCAGTCCACGCTGAAAAGTTAGCATTGTATGGAGAACTAAGGTAGGTAAGTATATTTATTTTATCATTAGCTGACCTGACAGACGTTGTTCTGTCTTAGCTATGAATATTCAATTCGAACTGGAATAAATAATAAAAAAATATATATTTCAAAAACATATTGTTTATTGTAATGCTTTTTGATACACAACATTGTTAGTTTTCTTTTCTGGCGCGTAAATAAATAATTTTGATGGTTTTCCGACACGGGAACATGCGACATAAAATTGACCATGTGAAAAACATGGATTTTCAAGATTGATGCCACAAACACTTAACGACTGCCCTTGAGATTTATTTATTGAAATTGCAAATGCAAGCCGCACTGGAAATTGTAACCGTTTAAAGTCGAATGGTATGTCGTTCGGAATCATAGAGATGCATCGAATCAAAACATCATCAACTTTGTACTTCCCTTTCAAAATTGTGGCTTCGATGGTATTTTTCATAAATTTGTTCACCGCAAGCCAGGTGCCATTACAAAGATGTGGCTGGTTTATGTTCCGCAACATAATGATTACCGAATCGACTTTTAATTGCAGGTTATGAGGTGGTAATCCAGGCAATTCCAGCGAATTTACAAATTCCGTTCGATAGTTGACATTATCTTTGTTAATAATGGAATCAGGCGATTTGTATATCTTCAATTCGCCAGCTATCTTATTTTAAATCTGAAAATTTATTTCGTTGACATCAACGTTTCTTGCAGCCAATATAACACGTTCGCTCAACCAAACATAATTTTTGTAATTTTGAGCAATTTTTGGGAACAGCATCTCGATGAGTTCCATCTTTGATTCAGTAAAGTGACAAAAATTTGAAGGGAATGTAATGTACCCAGACGATGTATCAACGGAAATTTTGCAATTATATACCAATGTCGCGCAACTGTTTGGAAAAAACTTCTCCAGATCGGTCGTTCTGCAATTCGACTCGCATGGTCATATTTAATTTAAGAGTTTTGACGTAGTTTCATATAATTAACGACTTCAAACATGCATTTAGTTCGTCTACTGGCGTTGATTGTGGAATCACTGGTAATGTTTGTCGAAAATCACCTGCCAATAGAATCATCGCACCACCAAACCGGTTTTGGTCGATTTTTTAATATTGCATCGTGCGGTCTAATGCCTCCAAAGATTTTTTGTGTGGCATCGTGCATTCATCTCAAACGATCAATTTGTTTTGCTGCAACACTTTGACCATTGCAGAATTCCTCCGTTGCAAGTTGGAGTTTCATTAGTTTGCATGTTTAACGGCAACTTGAGTGCTGAATTAGTTGTTCGTGTGCCTTCCAACAACGTAGCTGCAACACCTGATGAAGCAAGTGCAAGTGCAATTCCATTTTGCGATCGAATCGTTACCAATATCAATGCTATTAAAAACGTTTTTCCAGAACTGACTCCCTTATTTTCTCTGTTTAACTATGTATACCACGTGTTAGTCTATCAAAACTTACCAAAAATCGATATTAAATTAAATTTTTAATATAAGGCGAGATTGCGGTGAACTAACTGCGATGAACAAATACTTTCTAAAAAACTCACTGAACACACTGAAAACTGGACAAACATTACGATCGAATCGACTGTGCAGTGTGAAAGAATAAATGAATTTTTTGATTGATAGATTACCTACAGTAAATTTTCGTACTTCGGCCTTCCGCATTTGGCAGCAGCCAAAATTAAGAAAAAACAACTGCGAAATATATATGAATTAGCACGTACGCATGCGTGAAGGCTCAAAGTCGCTGTAGGTAGACGGGGATATCGTGTCGTCTCGATCTCTAATTTGGCGTGCACGCTCTTCCGGCGCCTCCTGGCGTCGCGAAGGAACATAGCGTGCTTCTCCAAGAAGGTCCCGCGGATGTCCTGTCTCGGCCGCTTGGAGTTGTCCATTTCGAGCGGGTACTCTGGTGATGAGATGAGGCTGCATAGGAGTGGAGGTATAGGTTGGCTGATCTGATACTAGATTCTCGCCTGATAACTTTTGCTGCAGGCGATCAAGAGATTCCAAGAGTGGCGGAGGATTGTTGTCCATGTCCCTGAGTATCATCTGTCCTGGATTCTTGGTTCGCCTTTCCGTCCAAAGGGGGGTTCCCTGCTACGTCCGTAAAACAGGTTAGCCGAAGGAATACCCGATTTATTTATAGTTTATGGACACTCTATATCTCAATCAGATATGAGTGTGTGAGATTTTAAGATTTTGGGATGCCAAGTAGCTTTACTACTATTTATAGTGTCTTAGTGTATTAGCTTCCGGGGTTTCTAAGTCCGGGGGGTTTTGAGTGGACCCACCACCTTCCTCGCTAACAGGAATTCGTTAGCGGACCACCACGAGGGAGATAAGAATAAATTTTTAATTATCAATTAAATCTGAGAACCGCCTTAGTCCTGGGACGCGTAGCAAGGTCTCACCGGACGTGGAATATCCGACATACGACAAAATTTAGCCTATGATAGGCACTTGGCGTCAGCGGCCTAATTCAAATCCAAAAGCTTGCAAAACAACTGAAAAACATCCTGCACAAGCGGCGTGTGTTCCTTAGAATAGCCTGGAAGTATTTTGATTATTGACAATAGTATCTTCTTTCGGCGGGGGGACGCTCTGCAATGAAAGTTACGTTAAAGAGGGGAGCAAGGGACTGGCGTTCGTCTTCCTACGTCTGTCACTACAGCCACTTTCCTGCTAATACACTAATTTATATGTACAAATGTTCATAAAAGGCCCTGAAGAAACTTTATGCTAGATATCACTATTTTACTTCGAGACAGCAAGATAATACAGTCAAAATTGGAACGTTAGTCCAAAGAACCTCTAACTACTGCTAACTACTGATGTTCCTGCTTCGCTTTGTCTCTGGAAACGCCTGTAACGATATATGCATGCACAAGTGAACAACTTCCCAGGGTCCTAACTTACTAACTAAACAACTTCTTCTCTCGCTCGACTGAGCCTGTCTGAGAACAACCGTTTAAAAAAAATCGTTTTTCTATTTATTGCTAAAAGAAAAATTACTCAAAAAGAAAAGCTCTATTATAATATGCTTTTTCTATTTGTAGCCAAAAGAAAACCTGCGGAAAAGAAAAGCTATGTTTAGAAGTTGCCTGCGGCCTTCAAGAGAGATTCACTTTAATCAAAGGTTAAACAAAATACACTTAATTTTTACGTTAAATGATCTCTTCAAGAATTTATCACTTCACTGTAAAACGTTATGAAAATGTCAACACCCTGTATCACTCTACGAGCTAGGATGGTTAGCCAGTTGTCAAAGAACACTTATGAAAGTATTTAACACAGTATTATTACTACTCTAGGCACTCAGATCTATTAAGCAGGTATTATGCTAAAAGTGGGTCAAATGTTGACCTAGTTTTGAAATACGAGTGACCCGGTGACCTACTTTCGAAGGCGGTATGCTACAGGTGTCAATTCTTAATGTTTACAGTCAGGCCAGACTTTGAGGCAACACAAACAATGTTTCTACTAGTCGTAGCGCTAAAATTACTAAAATGCGGCTAGACTGTGATAATACAGAATATACTAACTCAATTTCAACTGCAAAGAGAGTTAGATACTCAAACAATATGTTAAAAAATTCTAGGAAACATCAACTATGGTGCTAATTATTATAATTAAGAACACACCGCTTCCCTAAGCATGAAATTTTCACTAAACTAAACACTAAACAAAGGTTGACGAGTTTCAAATAAATGGAACTGTTGCCTCTAAGAGCAGGATTAATTAATTAACAGAATAATCAATTTCAACTTTAAACTAATGCGCTTTTGCGGCTTGAACGAGTTAAAAGTTTATGAAAAACAACGGCTCAAAGCAGTAACTAAATATCTGAAACAAACTAGTTATGAGAGCGAGTTATTAAACGATTACAACAAGTTAAATTAACTAATTACGAAAATAACGCGATGCCTGGGTCCCTACAGAACAATATATGGCAAATCAATATACATGCGACCTCACCAAAAGTTCACTGAAGGCAGCTATCCGTTAAAGTGTGTAATAATCCAATTAAGTTAATCCAATTAGAGCGTACGAACGGTGCTCTAGAAAGCGCGAATAACGAGCGGTATCGCAGTGCTTTTTGTTGAACGCTGATGGCTTCTAGATTGGTTCGATGCCGTTGGTTCGATGATAGAAGATCTCTCCGGGCGCCTGGAAACGCTGAATACGGGATGAACGTCTTAGAACAGGCTTCCAGCGATGTTAGAACTCAGCTGAGTCAAGGCTGTAACGCTCAGTTCCCAAACAAATACAAACCTAATTTACATAAATATACAAGTTTACAATAATCTCCAACTTCACAAAAATCTCCAAGTTCACAATCGGTGGTACAGCCTTTAGTGCAGGAACAATGGCGGCCCCCAGCTTTTAGACAGTGGAGAAGGGTCGTGGTGAGTTATAATGCCTGATGCTGGATCTTCAGTGAGATTCGACCAATAACCACGAATTGCTCTCCTCCCCGCTGTAACCTATTGAAAAACTTGGAAGGGGAAACAAAAAGAAATATCACCCCAATTAAACAAAAATAACAAGTGTATATTCCGTATTGGTGACTATACTTTTGAATTAAATAAGAAAAATAATTGCTACAAGAAGAATTTCTTGTATATGTAGCTATGACAATTAATATATATATATATATATATATATGTATGCTAAAGATGGAATATTAAAAGTAACGGTTTAAAGTTAATTAATACTTCATGTTATATCTACGGCGCCCTATGAATACGAAGACGTGATCACGTGTCGTTTACATGCCCTTGATTGGTGCTATCAACCTATACGGTACAAAAATATGATAACTTCTTCTACTTCTACACTCTAAATAAGAGAAGTTAACGTGCTAGTTCAAATTAATGTACTAGATTCATGTAAGTAAAATATTCTCCTATTAAATAGTATCCGTACCAGAGGTAAACCTATATGATTACGCGTCGATACGCTATGCTTATATGCGAACAGTTCCAAAAATATTGATATTATACGACGCTGAAAAGAAGTAAAACACGCGAACAAGACTTCGCTGAAATGAATTAATAACACGACAAAACTATCCGGATTAGCTGGATAATCCAGTATACCTATGCTAACTATTGAGAATAATTCGTTACTCCCAAATAACTTGAAGGTAACTATATTTTAAATCAAGTCATACCATCAATACTTTCATTAAGCAAATTCATCCGAAAATTTAATTTAATTCGCCCTAAATCACCAATCAAATAAAACACAATAATAAAATGAAATAAAATAAAAGTGCAATGCATGCACAATGCATTTGCGAGTCTGGATGACCAAGTGTGTAAAGTGGAGGTTATAGAGACAGACCTTTCTGACCACCAGGGTCAACTGAATCAATTTTTACCTTCCATGTCCACAAATGATAATCCCACATTGATAAAAACACCTTTCAGGCCAATTACGCAGCACGGTAGAAATAACTTTTTCTCATACATTGAGGAGCAGAACTTTGGCTTTTTGGATTCTGGTTTTTCTGTTGTTGAAAAGTTTAAAATTTTTCATGATATTTTGAACAAAGCTTTTCTACATGCTTTTCCCCAGAAATCTTATATAAAAAAGAAAAATCAAAATCGTTTAATAAACTGGTTCAATGACGATTTAAAGTCTATGAGAGAAGTATTGCAACTACTGAAGCAATACGATAATCAATTTCCAAGTTCAGCCCAGAAAAGCCTAATAAAGAATTATAGGGTAAAGTACAAAAAGCAAAAATTAAAGCCAATGACAACCTGACAAAATCTGCAACAAATCCAATGAAATCAATCAATCAATTTATTTGCTTAGTAAAGTACAAAGGGGACTTAAACTACCTTAATAATATCTATTCATTATACTAAGCCTTTAACCAGCACAATGGATCTTTAAAATCTGTGCATGCTGGTCTTTAACTTACAATTATTTTACTTGTTGAAGGTTATACTACAATTATTCATGTCAATAAAAATAAAAACATTTAAGTACACTAAAATAATAATAAGTCCGAGAAACAAACATAGCAAAAAATTATTTTATACAAGATCTATTTTATATGTATATCCCAATAATTTTTTTTTTTTAAATCCAATCCTGAATTTAGCCTTTGATCTTTTTGAAAGGTTTATCCCTAAGTGATCCAGGTAGGGCGTTATAAATTCTGGGGCCAGTGTAGCCAATATGTCTTTGAGCTGCTGTATGCTTGACAAGGGAAGTCGCCAGGTTACGGTTTGCTAAATTTCTTGTATTTAGGTGATGTAAGAGTTCATTTCTGTAGCACTGATTGTTAATCATGAATCTCAATACTGATTTTATATATAATTGTTCCAGATTTAAGAGTTTGCTTTCCCGAAACAATAGTTCTGTTGAAAATCTTTTATTTTTGAACATTATTAATTTAATTATGTATTTTTGGGCTATGGATAAACTGTTTAGGATTGATTTTGATGCATTTCCCCAGATAATTATTGCATAATTTATGATTCAGCCAGTGACTAGTAAACCATTTTTAGCATATTTAAAGATAATATGTTTCTAAGTTCAAAGAACTTATAAACTAGTTTTCTAATTGTTCCTGTTATGTAGGTAATATGATTTTTCCAATTTAGGTTTTCATCTAAGAAAATTCCCAAGTATTTTATGCATTTGACCCTTTCTATACTGGTACAACAACAAGTTTTAATATTATCAGTATTACAATCTGGGCTATGTATTTTTAGATTCTGAGTTTCAGGCAAATATCTCTGTGTTAAAGCAAAAGTCATGAACTTAGTCTTCTCTAGGTTCAGTGAAAGCAAACTATAGTCTAGCCAATTCTTTATTTTTGAGGCAGAAGTTTCAGCCCTTCCAATAGCAAGTTCCCATGTTTTATCTTGAACTATTACAGCAGTGTCGTCAGCAAAGCAAAACACTCCCCCTCATCAACAACTGATAAAATATTATTTATGTAAATGTTGTACAACAATGGACCCAGCACAGTTCCCTGCGGCACGCCACACACCATCTCAAAAGGCTCACTTACACTATTTTCAATTTTAACACACTGCATTCTGTTACTTAAATATGATCTCAGAAGTCTATACACTATACCCCTAATACCCATTTTGTGTAGTCTTTCAAGAAGTATGTGATGCGCCACAGTGTCAAATGCCTTTTTCAAATCGAGAAAAATGCCAACAACCTTTTCACCACATGCAAGCCCCGCCAAGATCAACTCAGTGAAAATATAACGGAACTAATATGAACACTCACACCCAAGGCACACAACTATTTTTTGTTTTTGTTGTCTTTGCGGAGTGTGCTTCAACCACAATTTTATAAATCCTTCAATCTGTTGCTCTGTGGTGGACGAAGATTTAGATTGCACAGCAGCTAAAATGATACATATTTGATTACCTATTACCGAAATTATAGGACTTCTTTCATTAAAAAAGTATAATGCAACATATGAAAAATAAACTCAAAATTATCATGTGTCACCATATCTACATCTTCCAAAACATGAAGTTCAAGGTGCATGAGGAAAGACCTAACTACTTTTGACATCACCAAATTTCAGTGAAAAATATAAAAATATGACTACAGAATAAGAAAATACTTTAAATAAACATTTTTGAAACATTAATCTCTCAAACTAACTTCGTTCAATACGATATAATTTTTAAAGGCATTTTTGCTAGAAAATGTAGAACTGACCAACTGTCATGATGTCTTAACAATTGTTCTTAAAATTTGTACATTATTTTAAAATTTTCTGGGCCTCTGAAAAAAAAGCAGGCCTAGAAGAAGAGTACAACAAAAATAATATCAAACTCCTACAAAAAAAAAAATTTGACGAATTTTTTAATTTTGACCTCTAGCCTGTTAGGACTAAATTGTTTTGTTTTTTCTCTTTAGTTTGTTCAAGAGCATATTATAATAGAGTAAATAATAAATAGCTATAGGTTACTTACCAACTATAACAGTTTTCAAAATAAGATTGCCAAAAGCTTTCTTAGAGTTTCGCTTTAAAAAAAGCTATAATTGCTGGCAATAGAATCTGTTCGTAGGCTTCTCAAAATCTTGTTTGTTTGGTAGAGGGGCTCACTTCCATCACCAGAAAAATATGAAATCTGAAAAGCAAAAACTTTAGTAATACCGCAAAATACTAATCTAATCCAAATAGGCTAAAATCTCCTCCCTCCGCTTACTAAAGAATTCTTACATGACTATATTGAAAAAATAATTTATGATAAATGTTTTTTTAATAGATGCCTATAGCAAATATGTTTTTTAGAAAATGTTTCCTGTATACATCTTAAATTTGTAGGTATCTACAAAATTGGGTATTAATTTAGTGTGCGGTCGACCTGAATTTTTTCAATGTATTGAGAGGTCTACCATAATTTCTGAAATTTATTTGTGGTCTACCTCTCTTCTTTTATAATATGGAAAAGTGGATTGATGCGTGTGTTAGAAATGGTTAATTATACTGTTTTTCCATATTGTAAAAAAAACAAACGAACCAAGTGCTAACGCACGCATCCAACTACTATTGCATATTATCAAAAAATAAAATAAAAATTAACCGAGTGCTAACCCAGACATTAATCTGATTTTCTTTCCTTATCTCTTCTCTTTAAAACTTTTTCTGATTTATGCAATTCAATTTTAACTAGTAGACCGCACGCTACAGGACTTGAATAAAAAGGAAGACATAAAATATTCAGGTAGACTGCACACTACATTAGCCCCCAAAATTGTGACTGCCATTTTATATTAAATTTGTTAGGCCACATCGCTGTCTTTTTATTTGTAACCAAGTTGTTGTCAAATGCATAGTTTGACCTGACAAATAACCTTAAAAATTTTAATGACTCAAATACAAATCTGTAAAACAAAAATCTATTCTTAGGTAGGTATGTACCTTTGACTAAAGTAGATGATGATGCATTGGGAATATAGTCTGCATTTTTACATAATTTAATAGGTGGCGGCTTTGGAAGCTTTCTTATTTCTTCCTCTTCGTTTGGAATTCTCTTATTAATTATCTCTTCTTCTTCCGATTCCAAATTTGAAGTCACTTCTGCTTTTTTAAGTTTTTTTACAGCAATGATATAATCATCTACGATAAGAACGGTATATTAAAATCACCATACAATAACTTACAAGATAATAATATGATAAATAGATGTATCTACATCATGTGGAGAGTCAAATTCTGGCATGTAACAATGCTCATAACAAAGGAATGACAAACTGTTTCATGGGTTTGTACTCTCGACATGACGTAGTCACATGATATTATCTTGTAGTTATTTGTAGCATGTATTAATATCAGTTAGGTTCAAAAGCACCAAAGCAGAGTAATTGTACCCTCGACTCCAGGGATACTCGTAAGTAGAAAAACCAATAGTACACCTTAAAGTAGTTATTGATGTTTATATTCATGCTATTTCAGTATATATAGAAGGAATCAATAAAAGCATATGACATAGTTTTCTAAGTCAAATGTGTCTATATTTAGTAGCCAAATTCTACTTTTACTTGTGCCTAAGATTTTATGTCTGGCCATTGCCCATATACAAGCCCACCGATTTATTTACATAAAATGATTCCTACAAGGGGTAATTATTGGTAATGTCAATGGAACTTTAGACTTGCATATGATATGTATAAGGATATACATAAACCAAAGTGCTAAAAAGTGAAAGTAAATATAGATAACGAAAGCCATTTCACTAACTTAAAATTAAATATTTTATCGAAGAAATTTAGAAATACATCACAATATTGACACCCTCTACCTCTACTCCCCTCATTTACTATATCAAAGGTTCAGATTTACCACTACTCATATTTTAGGTACCTATTCAAAATGAAGATAGGTAGGTATACCCCGAGGTATATCCAACCGAAGATATCTACAGTCTCCAGCCCTATAATTATTATAACATAACAACTAAATAGGTACAACGGCTTATTTGTAATGCCTACCTACTCATAAATGCATTCTTTCGAGTGTGAATCTTTCCGAGTTTATAATTACCTAGGATTATATAGGAAGGTGTTTGCCTAGTCGTAACAGAACGGTATTTATATATTTTTTGCTATAAAAAAATCAAAGAACACTCACCTGTCTCATAGAACACCCTCGCTAGATGAAATAGCTTCCAAGTGTTTTCGTCTACCTTGTTGATGCAAATTTTTCGGAATCCTTCCAAAAGGACTCCCGCTGGTTAGCCATTTTGTATTCACGACGGCCAAACCCCCCTCGTCTTTATTTATTTCTTTAAATTCTACTACTGCAAAAGACATCGTTTTACACTTTAAACTACTCCCAGAAAATCGTAACTCCCCTAATCAGTATATAAATACATTCACAATCACATTAATCACAACAGAAGACACGACAAAAAAGGTTGAAAGATGAAACATGTCTCCATGGCTGAAAGTGTTCGGATTAACTTTGGAAAAGGACAAGCGTCTAGGGATACGGCCAAATTTTCGATGCGATACCGTGCATGCGCAATGGAGAAACAAGAATAATAGGTATTATTATGGCTTTGCATGGCCCTCCGCTCGCAACGGGGGCGCAATCAATGAGAACTAACTCAACCAAACCCAAAATTAAGAAAAAAGTTAATTAATAAAAAACAAACCCAACTCTAAAAAAAGGTAAACAAAACATGTCGCACGGTATCACATCGAAAATTTGGCCCTATCCATAGACGCTTGTCGGAAAAAGTGACATGGCTGGCGCCACTATCGTACTTGCCGCGAAATTCAACGGCTGTTGAATGCATCGGTTCTCTTGATATTCTTATTCACGAAACATTTGAGGGTGTGTTTGTTATTTTTCCGCTAGAATCAGATGTGTCCGCAAGTCGCACTGACCAATCGGTCATTGCGGAAGGGACGAAAATCTTTTGACCGGGATAATTTATAAAAATGTATATTATTTTAACATATTGACCGTCATGCTTATGCTTCAAGACCTTTACACTGTACATACATGATAGCAGAATATATTATAGTATTTAAATGTTTAATTTATAAAAGCGGGGTGATATGATTTTTTCTTACAAAAACAAATAACCCGTGTAGGTACACTAAAATATATATACTTCAAAATATAATAATTACCATGGTTATTCGAACCCGTAGGACACTTCGTCCGACTTCGTAGGACATTTTAATTCTAGTCCTATTAACGTTTCAAATATAAAGGAAAACGTGTCGTTATGTGACGTTATGGGACGGTAATTTGTAACGTCATTTTTCGTCGTATTTTAACGTACCTAAAATGACGTCAATTATCGTCATTCTCTGGTCATAAACCAACCTAATGACAAAAGTGACGTGAATATGACGTCATAATGACGTAAATGGACCTACCGATGCTACCTGGGTAAGCAAAACAATATATTATCAAGTATAAATCAACGAGAAAATTACCACAGAATGACCATCAAGTGTACAAAACGTAAGTTATAATTACAGTGTTAGATATCCCTAAATAACCTTAAAATATAACTGGGCATGTCCAAACTCCAATTACTCGGTTAATCTGTAAACAATCTATCACTGTTGTTTTATTTTAGACACAACCCTCCAAGAAAGGCTGAAATGCATTCCAGATGCCCAAAATACTTCGAATCAGCAATTAAAGATCCATAATTAGCAAGGTCGAACACAGTGGATGGCCATCAAGGTGTATTATCGAACTGAAATAATGAAACCAAGCCAAATGATTAGAAGAAGGGTTTCTTTCTCCATTTAGAAAGACAGCATAATAGGACAAAACCAAGGGGAAAATACCAATATACAACGAAGCTTTGTGGTTCCAGCTGCAACAATATATCGTGTGTGTGTAAAGTTAATTCGTTCAAAAGAAGGCATGTACATTTGATATATTATAAAGACATAAATATGAAATATTTGCTTTAGAATACCTAGTTTAATGGATTGGGTTCCATGCTTTTCCAGTACTAGTCCTATTGGGGTAATTATCTAATTTTTGTAGTCTATTTTAATAAATAATATGATGTTTGATTATTTTCCCTCCAGAAATAAATCAATTTTAGTCGACTCTAATCGACCTCATAAATTTTTATTTTGATCCTTCGCCATTTCGTCCAGAAACCAGGTTTTTGTATAATATGAAATCGTAGCCTGTTACAAATCCCCCCCTTGCTTCAAGATGATTAACCACCCAGTGGTTAATCCGGAAAATAAGATGCTTCTTTTAGGTCTTTGAGATGCCAGACTCCCTGGAATCTTCCGTCTTCGTCCTTAAATTCGTTCGTCCATGGAGAAATTCTTCGATGCACCACAAAGGGTCCCGCGTACTTAGGAGCTAGTTTCTTTGAAAAGTGTTTGGAGCATCAGAAATTACATAGTTCTTTCTCCACACCTTTTGTCCGACAGTAAATTCAGCATTTCTCTTTCTAAGGTTATATCTTAAAACACCTTTCTCACCGCCATCCACTAACCGTCTCCTAACATCTGAGTACAATTTCATAAAGACTTCATTTCGCGAGCTCATCGGAGTGCTATCCTCCTCTCCATTCCGATCTACAACATCTCTGGGATAATCTTTACCAGATAGACATATGTTACGACCAAAATTTACGAAATATGGCGATACCTTGGTAACTTCCTGTCGAGCTGTGCGTAAGGCACAAGCAATACTGTGGATATTCGCATCCCATAACCGATGATTGTCCTTCACATACATGGCTAACATTGTTTTTAGGGTTCTATTCTGCCTCTCGGTCGGATTTGCTCTGGGGTGATAATTGGCATTAAACTTTATCGTGCAATCGTACTTTTCCATAAACTTCCTAAACTCCGCACTTCTGTATTGGGGTCCATTATCACACAAAAGAATACGAGGAACACCAAATACAAGAAATGCATTTTCCTCGATACGTTTAATCACTACCGATGACGTTGCCTTACGAAGAGGAAAAACCAACGAAAACTTGCTAAAATAATCCGTAACCACCAATATGAACGAGTTCCGTTTTGTCGATCGAGGCAATGGTCCCATTAAATCCGTTGACACCATTTCCCAGGGTCTGGATGGTTTGGGGTGCGATACCATGCGGTCCCTAGTTCCACGAGGATCACTTTTATGGGCCATGCAGATGGAACATTTCCCAATATAATTACCGACATCCTGACGCATCTTTGGCCAGTAGTACTTTTCAGACAGTCTCGAGTGTGTTTTGTATACGCCCATATGACCTGCAGTGGGTGGATCATGAGCCAACCTGATGATGGCCAATCGGTCTTCCTTCGCTACCACAATCTTCCACACGTCTTCATTCGAAGAAAGTTCCGAATACTCTTGCTTAACATACTTATTTAACACGCCATCCAGGTACCGCCAGTTCAGAAACTTCAAAGGATCCTTAGTTACTCTATCTTTCATCTTATTGTACCACTTGTCCAAAACGACTTTCTCAGATTTCTTGTCTTCTTCAATGCTATCTATAACAGGTACCGCTCTGGATAACATATCCGGAACAACCAGCTCTCGACCTCTACGGTGCTGTACCTTAAAGTCATACATTTGGAGTTTCACTGCCCAGCGGCCTAAACGACCAGTGGGATCTTTTAAATTTAAGAGCCATTTTAAGCTATAGTGGTCAGTTATGACTGTAAATGGTATACCCTCTATATACGGGCGTAACTTCTGAATAGCCCAAACCAATGCTAACATCTCTCTTTCAGTCGTGGTGTATAATCTTTCTTGTTTGGTCAAGGACCTGCTGATGTAACAAATCACTTTTTCTCCCTTCTCGTCCGGCTGTGTCAACACTTCTCCAATTCCATATCCTGACGCATCGGTCTGGATAACAAACTCCTTACTATAATCCGGACAGCTCAAAATTGGGGCCGCTACCAACAATTCCTTAATTTTTCCAATGGCCACCTCACATTCGTCTGTCCAACTAAACTTCCTATTTTTCCTAGTAAGCGCCGTGATTGGGGCGATGATGGAGGAAAATTCTGGGACAAATCTCCGATACCAAGAGAAGCTTCCAACTACTCTCCGAACTTCCGTTGCCGTCTTCGGTCTATCCACCAGATACAATAGTCACAATTCGGTGTCAAATTCGGGGGGTGATACTGGTTGTGGTAAAAGCCCACAGAGTGCTGTAGTAACGCTGACCTTCCGTCGCTTACTACTGTTGTTCGCTAGAGCAGCCTTGAGAAAGCTGTTCTGCATTCACCGTTATCCTTCTCAGTTACTTGTAATTGTAAGTAACTTACCTTGTCTTTCATTTTCTCTACTTACTTTATTACTTAGCTTTGTCGATTTTCCGACCTTTCTTGATTTTCTTTGCTCTGCAGTCGGGGCAAAAGATTTGTTGTAGGTAACTGGCTTGGCGCGAAACTTGATGGTTGCCTACATCAAATTGGTAAAGAATTTCTTCTGCACAGAGACACTGGTTGTGGTAAAAGCCCACAGAGTGCTGTAGTAAGGCTGACCTTCAGTCACTTACTACTGTTGTTAGCTGGAGCCGCCTTGAGAAAGTTGTTCTGCATTTACCGTTATCTCTCCCATGCTCCTGTGATTGCGATTTACTTTCTTTCTTTACTTTCTTTTACCGTTATTCTTCTCATTTACTTTTAATTTTAATTACCTTACCTTGTCTTTTAATTACCTTACCTTGTCTTTTAATTATCTTACCTTGTCTTTAATTTTCTTTACTTACCTTATTACTTAGCTTTGTCCATTTCATGACCTTTCTTGATTTTCCTTGCTCTGCATTATTTTATTACTTACCTTTTGTCCTTAATTTTCTCATTACTTAACTTTATCTATTTTGCTATTTTCCTGATTGTTTGTCTATCTATCTTTACTTATTTAATTTAATTTTTATTGATTTTTATTATTTAAAATTTAAAGGAACAATCTATTGGTGGTCATTTTGAATAGGCCCTGAGTATCTCATCGCTGACCGTGGCATAGTGTTTGGGGTGACGTATGAATATAGGTTTATATTCTATTATTACTTAGTTCTGGTTGGTTCAATTTATTTTTGGCTTCTGGAAATTGTTCCAGTTATGTTATTATATATATTAATTACTTAATTTTCTTATTAGTTTTTTTTTTCAAAAAAAAGCTTAATGTACTAATTTAATTTCGAAGTTGGTGACATTTAAATTGGCTGGTGGTCAGTAATGTTTTGGCTTATCAATTTTTTTATGCGGTACCTTTGCCGTACGTCACATAAGTGCTTTGAATTACCTACCACATTTAGTTTATTATCGTCGGTTAACTTCCTCTAAGTTTCCCTCCTTTTGAAGGAGAGGGGGAGTTGTAACAGTTCGATTTTGCCAATTTTAAAATTTCATTTATATGCCGCATTTAGGGAAAAATTATGCTGTATTTTGCACTCATCTGTTTATTAATTCTGAATTTAATAATTCGCAATTACCTATATTTTAAGTATAGATTAGCTATATATTCGTATTAGCTTTTAGAATCCATTGTGATTATTTATTTTAGTTGATAAGCGATGTATGTATCTTATTATTAAAATAACTTGGCTTGATTTGCATTATATTATCATAAACAGCCAGCTAGTCGATTCATATTTCTAAAGAATTCTGTTAGCCTGCAAAAACGCTGCATTTGACTTATTGAACCATAATTTAATTTCAGTTTGAATATTCTATTACCTTTTGAGAACCCTAGGTTGATGTTCCGGAGATCGTTTTTGGACCTCTGCTTTAAATATATTTCTCGTTCGATACAGCTGACCAGTTTTTTTGTAAGGTTTATGCCAAATAATAGGAATGGGCTAACTATCGCGCGTTTGTCATTCTCGATTTATATTTTTGAAGGTTTATTATTGCTGTTAGAGCAATTCCTAGCCTTTCTGGAAGAATGTAATTTTAGCTCACTATTCGTGGCTTCCGCCGTCATTTATCATGATAATAAGCGAGAATTAAGGCGTCTATTTTCTTAGAATTATTCCTTGTATCGAATCACTCTTCAAGTCTTCAGCCCATTACTACTTGTGTCGCCGTATTTAATTTAAGGCAAATTGACGGAAGACGGAACGTTAGAGAGGTCTTTTCTAGTTTTGCTCGCCTGGGGAACGTTTGCCAGTATAGCGAGAAACTGCACGTTTTGCGTATTGTGATATAATACAACCCTTTGATAGGGGATTTGCTGTGCGGTTTCTGTTTGTGTTTTAACACGACCGATTTTTCGGGCTCTACATGCTGTACCAGCGCCTTCCACGTTCGTCCCATAAGACCGAGACCGTCGAATCTCCTCTAATATATCCTCAGGTCCGAGTGAGGGTTCTTCTGCTGGGTCAGAACTTCTTCTGCTGGGCTAGAACTTCTTCTGCTGGGCCAGAACGTCTTCTGCTGGGTCAGAACTTCTTTTGCTGGGCCAGAACTTCTTCTGCTGGCCCAGGTTTACTTGATGAACCAATTTCTTCTGCTGGGCCAGAACTTCTGTTAAAGAACTGCTGTGGTTCCCACACTAGAGGCCGTCGACAGAGTTCGACGACGGGATTTGGGTATACGTTTTGTGTTTCATTGTGTCTTATGTTTAATCTTCGTTTTCTTTTATTGATATAAATTAAACATTGAATTGAGGTAGCTCATTGATTTTAATTAATTTAATTTACATTTATTCACTGGTTTATCGGACCAGTTAATCTAATTGCTTTGAGTTGTTTTCTCATTTTAATAGTCAAGCGCTGGAACTTCATTCATTTCATTAATTATTCGGCCGATATAACTGCTCTGAATTTTATCTTTTTATCATATGAATCAAGCTAACCATATTTTTAATCTGATCTGGTGCTTTTATTAACTTCTCAAGTTTTTTTTTTATCTAATCATTGTGTCCGCTCATTGCGGCATATTATCACCATCAGTGCAGCTATTAGCGCACGCATACCTAGTTGTAAGAAGCTTAGTCTGCGCCAAGTGATCACTTTGATAAGTAGTTTAGTGCATTTAGTGATAAAGCATATAGAACTGAGGTTTTCCAACTGAATTGGTCTCTGTACGTACAATCTTCATATTGTACTCAGTTTATTTTATTAATTACTTTAAGTCATTTAACATTCTTTTGTCTACTCAACCACATTTTTTTTAATATAACCATTTTCTCCAGATAGATTGTTGCTGTGTTTGCAAAAAAAAAGAATTTAGTAGCAAATATAGTGTCCATTAAATTTTTAGATTGTGTTTTTTTGATAGGTTAAGTTAGTTGATTATAGTGCCATAATTATTCTCATTTTTTTTGGATAGTTCGAAATTAGGAACCGGTTAATTTTATGAGCGAATCTAGCCACTCGGTACAACACCTGCCGAGCTTTTTCCGTTTAGCTGGCTAGAACGGGTGGCGCTCAAACGACCCCACGACAGAGGCCGGGCTTTGTAACGCGACTCTCCGGGGCTAGGTTCAATTTTCTTTTAATTAATTGGGAAAAAAAAAATTGGGGTTTAATCTTAAAAAAAAACGTGTTGCAAGCTCTAACATAGCTCTAACCTTATCGGGATCCACATGAAGACCACGCCTATCTACCACATATCCTAAATATTTCATTTCGGGTCTGCAAAACTGGCATTTCTCCCAACTTACGGTTATTCCTGCTTCTCGGAGTCGTTTGAAAACCTCTTCCAATATCTTCAAATGATCTTCAAATGTCTGGGATATTATTACCACGTCGTCCAAATATACAAAAACCGACGGTGCCAAGTCTGTTAGGATTTGGTCTATGAGTCGCTGCCAAGTGGCAGGTGCGTTATGTAGGCCGAATGGCATTCGTCGAAACTGAAACAATCCTCTGTGACAAATAAATGCTGTTAATGGTCTGGACGCTTCATCAATTGGAACCTGCCAATATGCACTTTTTATATCCAGGCTAGACAAGTATTTTGCGTCCTTGAGCTTATCCAAAGTCTCAGACACCAAAGGCAGCGGATAACTATCACGCTCCGTCACAGAGTTAAGCTTTCTGTAGTCTACGCAAAACCTAACCTTATCGGTGTTCTTCTTCTTCACTACCACCACAGGGGACGCCCAGGGACTGCTAGAAGGTTCCACAATAACCAACTTAAGCATTTCATCAATCTCATCTTCGATACACTTCTGCAATATGGGTGACACCCTATAACTTCGTTGTCTGATTGGTTCCGATTTAGTAATAATTTTGTGTTTGACAAGACTAGTGCAACCGATCTCTGTGCCCATCAGTTCTTTGTGCCTTGCTACAAGGTTGTCTAACCGAACCTTTTCTTCATCGGTCAGGACAGTCTGAAGCTCCTTACCCTCCAGACAGCCTAGGAACTCTGCATCATTTGCAAAGTGCCACTCATTGTGCCTTAAATCGGGTACGATGCCCACAGATATCCAAAAATCAAAACCAAGGATCAATGAGTGTGACACATCCGGCAGAACCGATACCTCAATAATCCTAACTCGATCCCTAACGCGTATTGGTATCTCAACAGTTCCTATGCTCTCCGTGCGCTGTCCAGTAGCAACCGTGCAGCAAGTATTTTTTCGTCCACGGTACCAATAGCTATGCCTCTCCATGTCAGCTCATAAGTAAGCTCATCCTTGTCCAACCGATTAATTTCAATTCTTCGCGACATTTTGGGTCACCAAAATCCACCCATAGCTCGTCAGGGTACCGACAACCTGACTATACACCAGCATGTGAATTATCGCCAAATGGCATGGAAACTAAAAGAATGGATAATTATCGAGCAAAGCTCAAGGAAACAAGTCTACAGTCCTTCATTTCGAAGGTGACTGCGGTGGTCCTTTAGTTTTAAAGGAAACACACCAACGACGAGATCCATAAAAGAGTAAAATTCAAAAAGTATGCTTAGTGTAGAGGAATGTTGTTTCGCTTCCTCGGTGGATTGTGAAAAGAATCCACCCATAGCTCGTCAGGGTACCGACAACCTAACTATACACCAGCATTAATGTACTAGATTCATGTAAGTAAAATATTCACCTATTAAATAGTATTCGTACCAGAGGTAAACCTATATGATTACGCGTCGATACGCTATGCTTATATGCGAAGAGTTCCAAAAATATTTATATTATACGACGCTGAAAAGAAGTAAAACACGCGAACAAGACTACCCTGAAATGAATTAATAACACGCCAAAACTATCCGGATTAGCTGGATAATCCAGTATACCTATGCTAACTATTGAGAATAATTCGTTACTCCCAAATAACTTGAAGGTAACTATATTTTAAATCAAGTCATACCATCAATACTTTCATTAAGCAAATTCATCCGAAAATTTAATTTAATTCGCCCTAAATCACCAATCAAATAAAACACAAGAATAAAATGAAATAAAATAAAAGTCCCAAAATACACTATATAATATCCTAAATTAAGACTTACCTGATACGTTATCAAGCCAACAGTGAGTTCATCCAGGATCCAGGTGTTCGTCGAATCACTGGAGCGTCAAGGTCGAGAAGACACACTCCGTATGCGTTGAGGCTTGAATCAGACAGCGAGACACGCAGTCAATTGATGGTTACTCCGAAACCACGTGTTGTCGGAGGAGTCTCAGTATGCAGTCTGGAAACTCAGGTAGGAGACCGGATCGTAAGAGGACAATGGAAGGCCCATAACCAATGATCCCAAAATAAAAATCCAAAAATAGAAATCCAAAACCAGAAATCCAAGAATAGAAACCCCTGAAACAAATAGGGCAAATTAGCACGGTGATCAAGCCAAAATATGAAGGAAACAGGTACGGAACCTCAACAAATAACAGATCAAAACAATATCTGTATCAAATTTACTCAAACAACATACCTTTAGATGTTAAACGGGGTTCAAGTGTGTGGCAGCTCTCGAAAGTCAAATCCCCAAACGTGGGTGCAGGTGGTCGAATCTACAAATCTTTCTTCATCTACAATCATCCATCAGACGAGAAACCATCGACGACCACAATCCTGCTCAAGGGCTTCGTGGAATAATCCCCTAACTAGGGCACTGTATATTTCACACTATCAGTATCTCAACGAAAATTCCCAATTTCGAGAGCTCGGCACTGAAACCTACTGGTTCCTTCAAGATCACATAAAGACTAAATTGGCTTGCTCCGAAATTGACGAGGCTAGCAGAATTAACATCGCGCCGGCTCAACATACTATGTTGTCAACAGCGTCCCTATTTGTAACAAAGTACTAGAAAGTTATGATGTCATACTCCCGGATTCTCCAAATCAAGCGCTAAAGCGACTCATTATCGAAATTATTTAAATCAGTTACTTTTAAATGCTTGGTGGGAGTATATAACCCAACGCGTTATGCGGCAGTCAAAAATTACAATCAACACGCGCCACTAATAGCATTATGCCAAATAAGGCATTAACTTGGTAACCGTGTCGACCGTGAAGGCCACGCGCTTGTCCAGAAAGCTGTCACTTATACCGCCAAAATTATCCTCCACAGACTATGTGAAACATAGACCAATTTCCTTCGCGTCGCTAGAATCTACTCCGAGCTGAAATATTATCGAACTTTAATAATGGAGAGTTCGTGCAATACTGCGTCAATATGCAAGCCTAGAGGGCTAAACATTGATACCATCCAATATAATCAGCAAAGTCAAGCGTATGATAGCGAAATCCTACAATAAATGCAATGCGAATTAGAGTGGTTCTCGAGTCGATATCGACGGAGGGATCCGATGCGATTTCCACCGATCGCGTAGTCTATGGTCTAAAACCGGAGTGACATGACATACTTCTAACAAACGTCAATGTTTCATTCCCAAAATGAAAATATTCCGTAATCACCTAAGCAAAACAATATATTATCAAGTATCAATCAACGAGAAAATTACCACAGAATGACCATCAAGTGTACAAAACGTAAGTTATAATTACAGTGTTAGATATCCCTAAATAACTCGGCATGTCCAAACTCCAATTACTCGGCTAATCTGTAAACAATCTATCACTGTTGTTTTATTTTAGACACAACCCTCCAAGAAAGGCTGAAATGCATTCCAGATGCCCAAAATACTTCGAATCAGCAATTAAAGATCCATAATTAGCAAGGTCGAAAACAGTGGATGGCCATCAAGGTGTATTATCGAACTGAAATAATGAAACCAAGCCAAATGATTAAAAGAAGGGTTTCTTTCTCCATTTAGAAAGACAGCATAATAGGACAAAACCAAGGGGAAAATACCAATATACAACGAAGCTTTGTGGTTCCAGCTGCAACAATATATCGTGTGTATGTAAAGTTAATTCGTTCAAAAGATGGCATGTACATTTGATATATTATAAAGACATAAATATGAAATATTTGCTTTAGAATACCTAGTTTAATGGTTTGGGTTCCATGCTTTTCCAATACTAGTCCTATTGTGGTAATTATCTAATTTTTGTAGTCTATTTTAATAAATAATATGACGTTTGATTATTTTCCCTCCAGAAATGAATCAATTTTAGTCGACTCTAGTCGACCTCGTAAATTTTTATTTTGATCCTTCGCCATTTCGTCCAGAAACCAGGTTTTTGTATAATATGAAATCGTAGCCTGTTACAAGGCTTCTGGAAAGCACTGCGATTCTTCTCTCTTCAATTCACTTTTTCGCGTGCACAGTTGTTTGTGAAGTTTGCCGATTTGTCCCGGAGACTAAATCAGGCAGATTGAAAAAGACTGCACGCTGTTTGTCTATCACACGGTATGATGACAAAGACTTGATTAAACTGTTTAAATTTTACTATTATAGCTGATTGACAAAGACACTATCAGTTTGAAAAGCAAAGAGTCACACGTTGACAGCACAACGATCGACGAAATAATCATATGTTGACGGTACAACAAATGACGAAAGAATCATGCATTGTCCGAAAAACGCGGGGTTTTTGTTACGCTGAGGTGCACACGTCCCGTGGATTTTTGCACACTTCACCACCTAACTCCTGCTTAACCAGCAGTAAACCAGAAAAAACTGGCCCTATTTTGCACCCGAAACTACACGAAGCTGCGAACAACCTACCCTAAAACTGCACACGATACTACATTTGCCATATATGGGCATATTGCGCAGTTAGCAGTTTTTACCAGTTTTTTGCCATTAATTATTTTCCAATCCATGCATATGTCACATCAGATTAAAGATAATTTAAGTCCCTACACGACGATATGCATATCATTTCTGTGCGTTCAAAATTCGCAGAAAACAAAGCGAAAAACGATTTCGAAAATCGAAAGCACGTGGCTAGGGCCGCCTCGTGGGTGGAGAGCGGCGCCCATTGGTCAGAAGCTTGTAGGTGCAAAAATAAGCGAAAAAATCGCGGAAAACGAAAACCGTTTCCACGACAATCGGTGCATAATAAAGACATTTAAGTCGCGCGAACTGTCAAACGCTATGAGTGTTAATGTAGCAGACATCTGTCAATTTTTTAAAAATTCGTAGAGCAGCTGTCGGCTAAAGTCATTTATCAGACGCGCGAACTGTCAAACACGCAAAGTTAAAATAGTCGTTAAGTTTTCTGAAATTATCCAATTTTCTGTGCACTTTCATTTTTTTTCCAACTGATGATCAGTTGAGTCTTCGAGACGTACGCTTCGACCCAGACACCACTGAGGATGGCTACCGCAGTTGTAGCCGAAAGCTATGGAGGAAATCAACACGGACAACGGCCTAATAGCCCGAAAACCCACCCTTATCGTAATTAACATTGTTTTTTTGTGGTGCAATCAAGAAAGAAGCAAGCAAGTAGCTTTAAACAATGACATAGGTATGTAGATTTCGATATTTTTCAAAGAAATCACAAATTGTAATTATAGTTTATAGTTACTTATGTAAAACATATTTTGCTTTTTTACGATTAGGATTCCCAAAAATCCTAGGACACGCCAAGTTTGGATGGACTTTTGTAATTTGGACGAGACTCAAGACGAT
>JAEQML010052876.1:0-41442 GCA_016904865.1 Pissodes strobi
AGACATATCGGCCACATGTCTGCGATGTTCCAGACTATCCAGATTCCGGGTCAACTCCGGATCCCCGACGAGACGCACAGCCCTCTTCTGAATGGAATCCAGCAGCTTTAGGGTATGCTTTGGTGCGGCACCCCAGATATGTGAGCAATATTCTAAGCACGGTCTTATTTGCGCTTTGTACAGCAAGAGCAACTGCTGCGGTGTATAGAGTTGTTTGTTGCGAAATAGCGCACCAAGCTTCTGGGAGGCTGATTTTGCGATGTTAGCAACATGGTCATGCCATGACATATTGCTGCTGACCGAGACACCCAGCAGCCCGATTGACGAGGATGAAGGAATGGTCGATCCTGCCATAATGATGTCAGGGCCCGCTGTGTTGACCCTCTTAGTAAACGTTGCTGCTTGGGTCTTTGCTGCATTGAACAGGACCAAATTTCGGTCGCCCCAAGTTTGAACTTTCTCCAGGTCTTGATTAATTGCTGTAATCTGCTCTTTGTCATATAACAAAAGTTTGAAATCTCGATATTTTCCGAGTTATAAGTTGTCAAAGATCATTTTTTTAATTTTAATTCTTTACATGAGGTTAATCCCTAACGAAATAAGCTGGTATTTGGCATATGGTTCTGATATAGCAAAGGCCACCGTTTGACAATAAAAAAAAATCAGTATTCTGTTACTAGAGGGCACTTTACATTTTTTTTTTATTTTCCGTGTATCTTGTTTATTTAGACTAATAGTGCGAAATGAAATATGTTAACTTAAAGGCAACTCAAAAATTGGTACTCTTGTTCAGAGTCGCTAATTGTCACCGTTTAGCCACAAATAGATTTTTTTTTACTCCCGACACGGATATTTCACATATCTTAACCAAAGGTGATTTAAATAGCCGTAGGTACTTAATGAATTAAATTTGAAAAAGTCAATGTCACAATCAAGTAAAAATTAAAGGGGTACTTTTCCGAATGCTAACATTATGGCTCTTCAGGAATATTCAAATATTGAATACCGCGATATGCATTTTTGCTACGGGAGAGCAAATGGGAATGCGCAGCTAGCAAGACGACTTTACATCGAAGCGCATCGCAATAGAAATATTCCGTCTGCTAAAGCATTTGTCAAGGCACACAGGAGGCTTGGTGAAAAAGGATTATTCCAATCAAATAATGCTAATAAAGGAAGACCCAGGTCACTATATGTTTGTTTGAATATTTATTTACCTTTTGGCTTATTTCGGTTTATTTTTTTTAAGTATCATTTTAATTTATAGATATCCCGAAAGAAGACAACCTGGTCATTTAATGTTTTCTGGAATAAAGACAAAATTGGTAGAACAAAGAACGTTACCTTCGTCCTTACCGCGATTTTCCTTATTTTACGATTTGGCAAGGGCCGGATAAACGTTCCATGCTCTCTTTATTCCGGAAAACATTAAATGACCAGGTTGTCTTTTTTCGGGATATCTATAAATTAAAATGATACTTAAATAAAAAATAAATTCAAATATGTCAAAAGGTAAATAAATATTCAAACAAACTTATTGAAATATAGGTGATAAGCTTCACGGAAGTTTCATCGCTCTGTATAAAGAAGACTAACATGTCACATTTTTCAAAATATTGACAATTTTCATTTTCAGCCATCGTAAAAAATACAATATTACACAAAAAATATAAATTTTGCCACTGACAGGTCTTGCCAATAAGAAATGGCCATTCCATCATTGTTCTAATAATCTCTGCCGACTAATACTTATACCGTTGTTTAAAAGACAATACTTATACTATACTCATCAAGAGTGTCGTATAGAGATACATTTTGTAAAATTATGAATTTTAGGCTTATTATTTAAAATACATATCATATATTATATATTTTTGTAAAGCTTATAAAATTTCCAATCAAACGAAGGAAAAATATACAGGGTATTCCATTAAAAAAATTAAATTTTGATTTATAGCTAAAAATTGACAGCTCATAGCCAAAATCTGACTATGCCACTGGATTCTACGTAAAAAAGTGTATAAGAGCAAGTTTTTAGCTTTGCGATATGTTAAAGGATAACGGAGATACGAGGGTGGTCCCAAAATGCATTATTTTCAATTTCGCCCTGTATCTCAGAAACGAAGCGGGCTATGAAAAAATTGTTTATTCCATCGTTCCTTTTACAAAAAAGTAGCACAGTATTGCGAAAACCACAACTCTCTATCTTTACTCGTAAGTGAGATACCCCGTAATATCATCGAAAATGGGACACCCTGTACATGTAAAAAATATAAACAAAATATGAGTTATAAATGTTGACACCTTATTCTTATCCTAATTTTATTATTAAACTCGGTTTTTTATTAATTTCCAGTATAATAATATAGGTATGCGTATATATGTTTTCTTTTAAATCTTTAATTATTGGCTTACAAAAAAAAATTATTCTCTGAAAGCATTTGTCTTTTTATCGTTTATCAGTCGGTAAATTTGAATAAAAATTATAATTATCATTTGAATCATACAGTATGCTTATACTAAATAATTATATGGTTGCTTCATGAGTGCGTTGAACATATGCAAGTAATATGTTATACTTTAGCTGGTCCGTAAAACCGAAATGGAACATTGTTGTAAGTATTATTAAAAATATATCGGTACTAACACAATTGAGAAATATTTCTGATGATGAATTCTAATAATAATAATAATGTCCTTATTCATTTATTCCCATCTGATAAACTATAATTTATATTATCCATAACAGGTATCGTAATCATAATATTTGAATTGTAGTACAACTTATGCTAAAATATGTATACGAATGTATTTATTATACTTTAACCATTATTTTTGTCGTCAGCAGTTTCCAGGTCGAGTTTTGGATTCTCCCAATATTTACTTTTTGTAATGTGCGTCATCATCCCTTGTCCTTGAGATAGCTGTTTGTTCTTGGACTTGTTACTGTTAAAATTAATAACATTAATTATTACGGCCTGGTTTAAAATAATTGTCGACTGTCTGTGATTATACAACATCGAAAAAGTAAACATGGCCGAGATTGTTTGAAATAATATCGGATATTAAAAATTATGTGCGTAATTTACACCTTTTGACTGACATCAATATATTTTCTAAGAAGGATAATGATTGATTTTCGGTGTAACTTAAGCTGTTTAGTAGACACCAATTTTTGCTATTTATTCTGTTATTTCTATGTTTCTATACTTTAAGGATCCTTATTTTATTTCTTTATCTTTTCTATAATCCCTTATTTATGTTGGCTTATTTTTAATCTTTTAATGTTATCTATTTCTACGTATTGTATCTGCAGATACTTTTGTGATGTTTTTTCTCTAATTTTTCCTACTAAATTGTGATTTTCTCCATATGATACTTATCACCGTTACCTGGCTTCATGTGCCATGCTACTTCAACATATTTTCCTTTATTTCTATTACAATATTCTCGTATACCATCTACTTTTCCTTATAAACATATATAATATCCATATATGAGTTCTAATTTCATCTCCTAGGTCGTCATGTTGCCCAAGTGTCTGACTTATGATCTTCCCTATAAGGTACTTATCTGCGACCGTTGGCTACAACATTCCCTATATGACCTGTATATAATTTCGCTTTCTAGCTTTTCCTTTCAATATTGAACTTTCAATATTATAACTTTTACTCTTAATTTACCTTTTTATTTATCTTCTACTTAAATGCCTATGTGTTTTTTGTGTCTTTCCCAATATGGTACTATCGTTAAACACTTGCATTTAAAATTATAACCTTTTCCTCCAGTTGCTCATATCTTAATTTCTCCTTTTGTTTCTCTAATGCCTACGTGTTGTTTTTACAATGATTTTCCAAATATGGTACCTATCATTAACCCTTGCATTTCCAATTATAACCTCCTAGTGATTTATACCTCCCAAAAAATTACTAACGTCTGTGTTCCTCTACGATTTTCCCAGTTAGGTATCTATCGTGAACATTTGCGTTCATTATGTCAGTGTTTTTTATTTTTTCCCTAAAATTGCTATGTTGGGTTTTGGAACCTTCGGCAACATGCACCAAAACTGAGCTTTATCCACAATACCGAAACAGAATGTTTGCACTCGACGCGCGTTTCGCTAACCATGTTAGCATCATCAGGAGATGATTAAGACTGATGAGTCTTAATCATCTCCTGATGATGCTAACATGGTTAGCGAAACGCGCGTCGAGTGCAAAAATTCTGTTTCGGTATTGTGGATAAAGCTCAGTTTTGGTGCCTAAAATTGCTAATAGTCGCCTCGAAATTTTCTTCTTTTTCCTTGTTTCTAATTTCATTATTCCCTTTTTGTTGGCTATTTTGTTTCTTTGATTCCCTCTTATCTGTGTCTTCTATCTCCTCTATATTGAACTGTAGATTAGATTCCTCAGTATCTCCTGTACTATCGTCTTCCGAGTCCTCCGCTTTTTCTTCCAGATTTTGTTCCACCTCTTTAGCTTCTTCATTGGTGAATTCTCGGTCCATGGGTCATTATATGGCAACATCCTACATACGTGTACCGTATCTGTTATCTTCTTTTTGCTTCCTATTTTGATTACCTCGTAATTTACTTCGCTTATTTTTCTTACAATTTCATATGGTCCAACCCATCTCAATAGCAATTTCTCACTACGTCCCATCTTTCTTATGGGTATACAAATTTTAACTTTATCTCCTATTTTAAATTGTAGATCTCTATGTTTATCGTCAAATCGTTTTTTGTCGTTATTCTGACGTTTTTCTATGTTCTCTACCGCTATTGCCCTCATTTGTAATGCTTTTTCTCTGATTTGTAGTATATCTGTTTCGCTTTCTGCGTCTATCAAAACTGCCTCTGAGGGTAACGTAGGTTCCCTTGCAAAAATTAACATAAATGGGCTGAATTGAGTTGTGCTTTGTACCGCCGTGCTGTATGCGAATGTGATAAATGGGATGTAACTACACCAATCAGTTTGTTTTGTGTTACAATATATTGAAAGCATGTCGGCGATTGTTTTGTTTAATCGCTCTGTAAGGCCATTACAGCAAGGATTGTAGGCTGTAGTATATTGGCTCTGTGCTCCCATTATTATCTCTAATTCTTGCACCATTTCTGACTGGAAAGTTTTTCCTCTGTCACTAAGTATTGTCCTAGGGACCCCATGTATAAGAAATACTTTTTCTAATAGGAATTTGGCAACTGGGCCCGCCTTGCCACTTGGTAGAGCATATCTAGATGCATAGTCTGTGGCCACCACAATCATAGTTCTTCCCTGTGTACTTCGCCTAAATGGTCCTAGTAGGTCGATCCCAATTTTATCCATAATATTCCCCACTTTTATGGGTTGTATAAAACCTGGTGTTTTCCTATAAGGTTGTCCTTTTCTCGCTTGGCAGTGGGGTCACCCTTGAATGTATTTTTCTATGTCCTTGCTCATTCCAGTCCAAAAAAATCTTTTTTATTTTCCCTAGCGTTTTGTAAATTCCTAAATGACCGCCTGTAGGTGCTGCGTGTATCTGCCACATTATTTTTTTTCTCATGGATTTTGGTATGACTAAGACATTCTCCAATCCTTTATTAGTGTTGTTTACTTTATTCAGGGTGTCATTTTGAAGTCTAAAATGTTTTGCCCTTCGTCTTGTTCCTATAGGTATGTCTGTGTTATTTGGGTCAAGAATTGCTTGCTTTAACTCTTTTAATTCTGGTTCCTTGTCCTGTAGGCTGGCTATCTCTGCGCTTCTTAATGCGAATGTTGGTAGTTCATCTTTTTCGTCTTGGTCATGTATCTCTGGAGGCCAAACGGGATTTCTGGACATGCAATCTGGATCTTGGTGTGCTGTCCCTATTTTGTATTCTACTGAATAGTCGAACTCCGCGAGCTTTAATGCCCATCTTGCTAGTCGTCTGTTACCTTCCTTGAGCTTGTCCATCCAGCAAAGAGCGTGGTGATCCGATACGATCTTTACTGGTTTACCATATATTAAGTGTCTTAGGTAACTCAGAGCCCATACAGCGCCTAACAGTTCTAGTTCGGTTATAGTATAGTTTTTTTCGCTTTTTGATAAACTCCTACTTATATACGCTATTGGTGTGCAATTTTGTTGCCGTTTTCTTGTAGTAATACTGCTCCAATGCCGCAGGTCGCTGCATCTGTATGTAATATGGTGCCTTTATTTGGGTTAAAGTGCTGTAGAACTGGTGCTGTTGTTAATTTATGTTTTAATATATTGAATGCCTCCTCCTGTTCGGCTCCCCATTTAAATGTTTGATTCTTTCTTGTCATATCGTGTAACGGTCTTGCCACCATTGCAAAGTTGTGTATACATTTTCTGTAAAAATTGCAGAGTCCCAGAAATCTTTGGACGTCTTTCACTTTTTTAGGCTTTGGGAAATTATCTACGCATACTAATTTAGCCTCATCTGGGAGTATCCCTTTCTCACTGACTTTAAATCCCAATATTTTTATCTCTTTTTTGAGATACTCGCATTTGCTTGGTTTAAGAGTTAAATTTGCTTGGCGTAATCTGTCGAAGACTTTTCTTAGTTTTAGTAAGTGTTCTTCGAATGTTTTTGAAAAGATTATTATGTCGTCCAGGTATATTAAGATTTATTTCCATTTCATGTCGCTAAATACACGATCTGCTAATTCCTGGAACGTCGCTGGAGCATTGCATAATCCAAAGCTTAACACGTTAAATTCGTATAATCCACGTCCTTCTGCTACGAATGCGGTGTATTGTTTTGAGCCTTCCTTTATGGACCTGCCAATAACCAGAAAACATAATACAGTGTGCTAAACCACGTAGACTCGCCTAGATAACTTAGTATGTCGTCTATTTGTGGTAGGGGCCAAGTGGACTTTTTTGTTACTGAATTAAGCTTCCTGTAGTCGACACAGAATCTGGTGCTACCATCTTTCTTTTTCACTAGTACTACTGGGCTGGCCCAAGGTGAGTGACATGGTCTTATCACTTCACTTTCTAGCATTTCCTGAATTTGTTTATCTATTATATCTCGTTCCTTTTGTGACACTCGGTAGTGACGACTTTTATGTGCTTTATCATTTTCTAATTCTATAATATGTTTAGATTAGTTCTTCCCATCTGTTTTGGGGATTTGGCAAACACGTCATTGTACTCTAGTAGCAGGCTTTCTAATTGTTTTTTGGCTGTGTAGTCTGTTAATTTTTCGAGGTGGTGGTCTTCTAATGTCACAATTTCTTGCGTGTCCTCGTCGAGCGCAATACTCCACGATATCTCTTCTTTTTGTTTTTCTTCTAATATTGGTATGGTTGTTCCCTTGTAAATGTTTGCTGGATAATTAGCTTTCGCGTATATGGGTATAAATAATTTGTCTCCATTCGTGTAAATGTTTGATTCTATTGATAATTGTTTTGTAGTCAGCCAATCTACGTTATATTTGCAGTCAAACATATTGGAATGACCGTCTTTATCTGTGTAATCTGGGATCTCTAACCCTAGTGTTTTTGTTTCCCCTTTCTTAATGGTGTAATGATTGCTAGCTCTAATTTTGTAAATGCTAGGGGTTTTCTCAATCATTATATTTGTAAATGGCCCTGATCTTCTTGGTTTTTCTAATCTACATATTATTATATCTATTTTGGCTTTGTTAAATATGTAGTATAGCATTTTTTAAAATTTGATCCAGTTTTGTAAGTCCATGCCCCAACCTTTCCTTGGTATAGCTATAGCCTTGTATGCCTTTTGTTTTGCAATATCTTTAAGTTTCGTTAGGCATTCGAATATTGTCTGTAACTTTGACTTATTTTTCCTGTTGTTTCTGATATGTAAATAATAAGCGATTTTATGTTTGTTTTTTACGTATGATACTGTCCCTGTTGTTTTCTTTGTGTTCCACCTTGTGTTTGGGAATTTTTGTGTTAGAAATTTCCTATGATTGTACCTTGTTTTATATTTTTCTGTTACTCCGCAAGCTGTTGAAGTTTCATTACTAAGCCCCCGTATATCGTGTCCTTTTTCTATTATGCGTTTCTTTAACATATCTAATTGTATATTATGGAGATTCTCTTCAAAATTTTTAAACACGTCGTGCTCTTGCTTCTTAGTTTTAACTTCTTGCATTGTTGTTAGCCCTGTTGCTGCCTTATTCATTGACTCGTATTTTAAGGGAATTTTGTATTTGTTTTAATATTAATTCCTTATTTTGGATGTTTATGATTGCTTTATTTTAGTATAAGAATTTCATGCCCAGAATTATAGGATAGGGGAAATTTTTAATGATAGAAGCAAAACTATCTGTAGACTTAATTTGGTTTTTATTTATAACGAGGCTTTTACTTCGCTCAGTACTGGTATGCGGTGTCCCCTTGCTCCAATTAACACCTTGTTCCTATGTTTATGAATGAGGCCTGTAGTCCAATTTTTTTGGATTTCATTATTTTGCGACTCTATGTCTATCACAGCTGATATTTGCTTATTGCTTAGTGTACATGTGATGCATAGTATCCCCTTCTTCTCTTTGTACCACTCTGCTAGGATGACTGGGGTGCCTAGTTCTGCCATCCGCTGCCATTTGGGTATCTCCTTTGACAGGATGCTGCAAAGTGTCCGAATTTACCGCAGACGTAGCATGTTTGAGGGTTGGGCCCATTTCTATATTGCAGTTGACTATTATTATTTCCCCTATATTGGTTTTGGTTTGAATTATTTGGTTTGTATCCGTGTGGACCTTTTGGACCATTAGGCTGATTGTGTGGTCTTACTTGCTGAAATCTTGCTTGTTCTTGGGACTGTCTGTGGTTGTCGCGCTGTTTATTATTTTGCCTGTTTACGTGGAAGTTGTTCTGGGGTGTAAAATAATTCTGGGGGCGATCATAATTGTTCTGAGGTCTGTAGCTGTTTCGTTGCTGGTAGTTATTGTTGAATCTGGGTGGACTTCGGCTGACTCTCTGCTTTGGGGTCTTGTCTATTGTTGCTGCCAGGGCCTTTAGCGCGTCTAAGTCCCGTGGTTGGGAGTTGGTGGATTCGTTAACCAATAGAAGTGATAGTGGTTTTCTTCAGTTAGTCCTTCGCCGAAATTTTTTATAAATTCCTCTAAGTCCATATTGATTTTGTACTCGTGATAGAGTACCCTAAGTTCATAAAGATAATTTATTACTAGCTCGTTGTGATGTTGTTTTCTGTCCTCTACTTTTTTTTAAGGATGCGTGGAAATTGGTATCTTCGAATTCCCGTAAGAAATCGGCATGCAGGTCGTTCCATCCATTGTTTTGATTTGCCGTCGTGTATTCCTCGAACCAAAGGTTTGCCGCTCCATCCAAAAACGTTCCGAAATATGCAATTTTTAACGCATCATCCCATCCGTTTGCAATTGCCGTTCTCTCATATGATTTGATGAAATCGTTGGCTTTGCATCTGTAAGGATGGAATGTCGGTGGGCTTATAAATTGTTGTATCGCTGTTTTCTTTGCAGTTGCCAGTGCGTCATTGATTGTTATATTTGCCATTTTCGTATTGGTTTTTGTTTGGAGTTTGGTGTTGTCCTGGGGATCTGGGTTGCTGCTTAATGTTTGTGTCGTCACTGCCACGTTATTTTCTATGGTGTCTGTATTTGTAGTTTTTACGTTGTTTTGGCCGTTTTGTAGATTTTCCTTTGATGGATTTACGAGTGAGATAAATTTTATTTTTTCTAAGTGTGCTATTGGAGATGGTGGTGGAGATGGGCTCAGCTTTTTTGACGCTGCGAAGATAGCGTTTGTGGTGGTTGTGCTACTATGAGGTAATAGGAGATCTTCGGCTGGCGTGTCGGAATGACTTTTGGGGCGCAAATTGTATTTCTTCTCCGGCATTCGGTTATAAATGTATTTGTAAGAATGTAATTGCTACTGCTTTCGCCAAAATGTCTAGAAGACGGGTCGGCACTGCCTCCCAATGAATCACACAAACAACTTAGAATCCAAATGAATCTCAAATAGAACTGGTACCAGCGAATATTAACTACGACAAGAAGGCCCACTCAATGGCAAGAGAGCGCTACAAAGGAATCATCGTTTATTTTCTTCGTTGCCTGGTAACGATCGGCGAACTTCGCCGCACACAGGTTGAATTTAAATAAAAGCTGGCCATAAACGATATTTTCGTTTGCGGTATATTTAATCAAATTTATTATTTATAGCACTCTAATACTCTATTTGGCTTTGGAAAAACACAATAATTGATATCTTCTGAATTGTTTGCAGCCCCCTGTCAAACTTACGTTATGTTTTTTTTTTATTATTATCACCAAATAAATATTTTGATAAAGTTTGTATTCAACTGGCTGTTTCAAAAATCTGTTAACGTTTTTAATTAGTTATTATTGATAACAATACTCAAGGTATGTAATATCTAATATTGAAAAGATTTTGATTTTGTGTTAATGATTTCACCATATTTCCGAATACTAATATTCTGACAAAAGACATCAAGAAGAAAATGTTGCTCGAATTTGCCCCATCTTTTAATATTCAATTAAATTTTGGCGTTTTGGGTGATTTTAAAATTGGTTAAAGGTTTCGCACAATATTTTTACTGTATATTTCATTTCTATTTTGTAATACAACACAACTAAAAAATAGCGATATTATCTTATATCGAATATTGACTCAACTATAGAATTTAGGCGTGAAAATTAATCTGACATAAGGATGAGCTTGTCTATGGCCGCCGCGTCAAAGGTCGCCTGCCAACATGATTGTTTTATTTGTATCATGGCCTGCCGATATTCTGCTAGTGTTCGCGCGGGGAAGGAGACACATCGTTGACATGCCGCCACGGAGAGTGATCCTATTTATCATATAGTTTTGCCCAAATACATAATAAAAAGATAAAGACTGATGTACTATACTGCTAACGTGCGAACACTCCGTTCTGGTTATGCGTTGGTGTTATACCTAATTGTGCAATAACTGAAGCCAGATTATCAGAAAATGGCGCGTCGAAATGATCCCTTATTGGCTAAATTTGTAACTTGCGCAGTTTTCCCTGCTGCTGTCTTGTTTAAGCATTTTTCTACGACTGCCCTGAAAATAGACAAAAACGCACTAACAACTGCTCTTGAAAACTGGACATTTCAAACATCGTGTGAAAAGTATACTTTGCACACGGCGTGTGGAAAGTATACTTTTCACACGCTTATTCGGGTATTTAGATTAAAGGGCTTCGTCTCCGTTTTAGAGCTTCGCCCTCAAAGGTCCCATTACCAGATCTCTAAAAAAGGGGGCCCAATTATAGGGCTTCACCCCCCGGGAGCCCTTTTTTGCAAAACTGTAGAAAATGGAACTCTCATACAAGGGGCCCCCTTTTAAGACTTGGGGCCCCATTTTAGGGCTGCGCCCCCCGGGGCTCCATTCCTAAATCTGTAAAAAATGGGACTCCCGTACCATAGGCCCCATTCTAGGGTTTCGCCCCCTGGGGCCCCATTTTAGGAACCCCACACCGGTGGCCCCATTTTAGGACTGTGCCCATAGTTATAGTTTAGCGAGAATCTCTTACTCACGTAGCTTCTTTCATTAGGAATAAAATTTTCTGATCAATCAATAATAAAAATGTTTCCCATATAACATGTAATTTTCTACCACACTCCCAGTGGGGCACCCTGTATGTAGCAGTCGTAGAAAAAGTATAGTGTGCTACACGTGCTGAAAAGACTTTTCACACGCATGAGACTTTATGACACTCGCTTACGGCTCGTGTCACCAAACTGTCTCATTCGTGTGAAAAGTCTTATTTTCAGCACTTGTTGCACAATATACTTTTACGTTTCTCTGTTTTTTTTTTGTTTCATATGTTGTACTGAAAGTATTTTCAAATGTCATTTAAATTACCCTTAACGCAACGCATTATTAAATTGGAATTTTAAAAGCTATATCTGTTGTAAAGTCATCGGTACGGGTGGGCAAGAAATTGAATAATCGATTAAACGCTTAATATTTTAGCAAATAACTGAATAATCGATTAATCGAAATAATCGATTATCGATATTTTCTGATAAGTCGATTAATCGGTAATTTCTTAAAAGTGAATCGAATAATCGATTATTGTCGCCCACCCCTAATCCAATATTGTAGTAAGTGAAACTGAAGCTGAAATTTCGGTAGAATCATTATTGCTGATGCAAGATTGATTATTATTATTATTATAAAAAGAGGCAATAAATACTTTGGCTGAATCAGCAGATAAAAATTTATAATTTAGTTTTAATTTGTAAATATGACTTTGATATTACCTTGGGATAGTCAGAATATAATCAAATGTTTTTGAACAACAGCTGCACTGATGCTTCTATATTTTTTACTAGTTTCGTCCCTATTAGATTATTTTTTTAAAATAGCGATAACTCTGAAATACATGTATGGCAAAATTGCAGGCCCTCATCAACGCGTTTCTGTAGTCCGCTTAACATTCATTTTGCTCGTGAGACTCCTGAATTAACCGTTGCAAAAACAAAATTTGGATCATCGAATTAAAAATTTAAAACCCTTTTTTTACCACGAAGGAGCCCTTAATTTTCAAAATCATTTTTTAGAACGATTTAAGAACATACAAATAATTTTTATACATGATTTTTATCGTTAGTGATAATTGATACTCCCTATATATAAATATAGATGATGAGCAAAAAATTCAACAATTATTTGTCTAAAACACGATATATAAAACGTGTAATACTTAATAACTTTTATATCTTATTTCTGGTAAACCTTATTATGGCCAGCTTTCCTAGAAATTCGACCAGTGTGCGCCGGGTCCAAAGGTCACATGCCAGTATCATGCTAGTTTTCGCGCGGGGAAGGAGACATACCGTTGACGTGCCGCCGCGGAGAGTGAATCTTCTTATCGTAGTTATTATTCGCTGCTGGTACTGAAAACTACTTCGGTGATCAACACAGAGACAAGATTTGAAGAATTCTATCGGATTTATGACGAATATTATATTTTGTTAAAAAGACAATAATTGGTGCTTCAAAAATGATCCCACGGCGGCTTAGCGGACAAAAATTTACTAGAGACTGACAAGTATTATTTTTCGGGTGGAACAGGGTTCTGGCTGGATAAATCCTGATGAGTCCACGGTCCTAGGTCCTATGTACGAAGATCAGAACGGCAACCTCCACCACGTGTCAAAGAGGATTTTCCCTTGAGGCAATTTGGTGTTTCCGCCCGGGAGTATTTTTAGTTTAGTGTTGGATTTTACGGCGCCTCCACCACGTGTCAAAGAGGATTTTGGGCGCTTCCCATTACGTGTCGCGGAGTATATTTGCTTGCGGCGATCCTCTTTGCTCTTTCAGGTTGCGTAGCTCAGATGGTGATGTATAGATAATGACTCGCTAACTTCGAAACAAATGTACAAATATTGATGCCCAGGTTTAGTATAAATTGACGTATGCACTTATGTTGATGATCATGTTCAAATATAATTTACAAGAGGAGCGTGAAGCGTATGACCATTCGTTGAGGACTGACTGGACTCGACCTATTTGGTTCCCTTGAAGCAATTGAGGTTTCTTTTAGTTTACGTTAGATTTTAAGAGAGTTAATTCGTTTAATTTATTTTGGTATGCTTAATTTAGTTTCACTTTGATTTAGATTCACTTTACTTTTTACTTTTTCACTGACGTAACTTTCTGTTACCAGAAAGCGTTTGCCCTTGAGGTACTACTAACTGGATGACCAGGTGTGGAGGGTTTGAACTTGTTACCAGAAAGCGTTTGCCCTTGAGGTACTACTAACCAGATGAGCAAGTTGTCGTTTACTCGGTTTGCACCTTTTATACTCAAATTTGTTGAAAGTTTACTGATTGTTTTTAAAACATGTTTAGATAATAAGTATAATAATTTATCTTTCAAGATCAAGTATCAAGTTCAAACTTTAGACTGAGTGTTCTTTTTTCGCGAATAAGATTACTAGTTTACAATATGCTTCAATCTACATATATTTTCAAAGCTTTCAGAAAGTGGTGCTTTGCAAGTTATTATGAAATATGAAATAAAATGAAGTTAAATTAATTCTGGCTTTTCACTGAGTTTATAGAATTAACTGGCAATTTAGCACTTTGACTTTATGATGAGAATAACGATTTAAAATACCTTTAGAAAGAGACTTCAGCTTTTTGGAGATAAGGACTTAACTGTGGTCACAGAATTTTAAGATAGGGCTTTGATTGAGGAACTTTTCTGTAGGACTTCAGGTAACAATAATTATTAACTGTGTGTATAACTTTAACTATGTATGACTATAACTTCTACTTTTACTGTATAACTATGTTTTTTTGGTCGGAGTTACCGCTTCTATAACGTGATTCCCACTACTACAGAAGGAGCGTCAGTTCCCTCTCGGAGACGAGCAAACTCTTCGGTATCTCCGGAAAGGGAGGACCAAAAGGAGGAGCTAGTCTATATCCATGATGGACTCCGGTCGTTGCCTCTATCTATTAGAATTAGAAAACGCACGATTTCTCTGTGCTTTTACCTACGAGAAACGGTAGCCATCATGAAAGGGCTGGCCCGTTTGAGGCTACGCGAGTCGCGGACGAGACGCCCACGATTGAAAGGGAGGTCCGCGTTTCGTATGTTCGGTATGGTTAACGTTGCCGCTATGAGCTAGAAGGAGATAGATGTTGGATACCTTTTCGCAGTCTACTTGACTCGGAGCATGCAGAGTTTTTGGATCTCGCTTTAAGAGATGGAATTTAATATTCCATCTCTTAAAGCGAGATCCATTTAAGCAAAATAGGCTTAAAAAAGCGTAATTGGATTTATTTAAAATAGCAGGAAATTCGCTGCGTTACCAAATCAACAATACTTGCTTATCAACGCGTTTGTGTGTGGATTTAAAACCACCAACAACTTTAACCCGTTAAATACAGGAAACCTCACCAGCGCTATTTAGTTGGAAAATTAAATTTATAAATAGTGATATTAATAATAAGAGATTTATAAAACTGCCCGTTTGCTAGGCTCTCTTCCTGCTCATCATTTTCAAAAGGAAAAGGCGCTAAAATATCCCTTTTAAAAAAATATCCATCAACTGGTCCAGATTCAGTGAAAATTATTCGTTTTTCTGGAATTTCCAGACTAGAAATATGATTTTTTTCATTTGATTTTTTGTCAGGCACTTTATTGTTAAAGCTGTGCTTTTTCTGGTGATCTTTCTTAGCATAATTTGATTAGGTACACTGGATTGAGTCGGTAATAAACTATGCGAATCTGCAATCTACTTAAGGCCTCTCCTAAAATGACGGCTCCCACCAATAAGACCGAAATATTATGTGGAAAATGCCTAGAAATAGTAGAAGTCAACAACTTTGTTGGATAAGGTGGTTGCAAATGTTTTGCTAGATCCACATAAAAGTTAAAATGGCTCACCAACATTCCTTCTAAATATCTACCTGACTCTAATCTCAACTTGACCTGTAACTGCCTTAAAATTGGCATAGGTATTATAAGTTGCTGAGAATGCATCAGTCCATAAACGAGTTATTCCCTTAAATATATTTATTGCTAAAGGACATAATTTATTATATTGTTCAGTATGTACCAAAATAGCACTCTCAATTAGCTGCAGAAAATCTAAAGCATGAAGAGTATTATTATCCTCAAAGCAAGGCAACTGTTTAATCTCAAGATCCAATTTTTTTCAGTTTGTCGAGCATTATGGCTAGAACTTTGATTCATTAAATTCCTATTGATCATTGAACCTACTACTTGTGATACTATTTTTCTAATATCTATTTGATATATTTTCAGGTACTTTTTGTCATAAAATGGATGTGCTGTGTTTAACGAAGAGAGTCCAGGTGGTTGGTAGACGTGATCTATGGACAATCGCTGTCATCGGGGATCCACAGATTCGGGCCTGAATGTAGTAAACTGTTTGCAGACTGCGCGATCCCGCAGGAACGCCGGTTGACGTATGGAAGGGCCGGTTTCTTGTGGCTTTAGGGATTATTCCAGGACTGCTATTTCTCGGAACGTCTTGAGTTGTGGTTGTCCGTGAGGACGTAGTTGGTGTATGTTGCAAATTATGCATTGCACCTGCAAATATGCCCACTTATGTTGACCGACAGATGAAACGGCGACACTTATGATCACTAGAATATATTGTGCCGTTCCCCAATTAGTAATGTAGCCTGAAAGTCCAATCCTTCTTCAGAAAGGAAAGTACAGTCACTACCCTATTGGCAAGGTATACATCTCCCAAGTGATGCAGTCTGCTGTTAATCAGTATGCCACATTAGCAGATCAAATACTCCATAGTTTCATCTATTTTGTCATAACGCCTGTATTCGAGCTCATTTGGAAGGTGAATGTGAACCAGTGTCCAGTCAGAACACCGGTGATCGTTGCGAGTTGCTTCCTGCTTAGTTTAAGAAGCCTGTCAATAAGCGAACTTCTCAAAGGGCCAGATATCAAAATATTGATCTGCCTAAGTTCATCCTGCTCGAGCCATTCATCATGGAGTTGGTCATAAGTACAAGTGCGATCCCCACGAAAGCAGTGCTAATACCTTCTCGGGCCAACTCGTCTAAGGCTTGAAAACCCCACCAGGTTTCTGTTCACCTTACAGAGTGAGTCGAGGATAAGATTGCCAGACGTCTGGACAAATCCGGATTTTTATCCTCCCGTCTGGGTTTCACCATGATAACTCAATACCTTTTAAGGGGTATTCGGACTGGTGTCATGGCACCCCTTTTTGTCAGAAGGAAATCGGATCTAATCTGTTCCAACTAGACTCGCGTACGTACAGGGCCCCAGTACCTCTGTACCCATTGATTCCAGTTGTTCAATTGAACTGAATCCTTTCTTCCAAGCCTCTTTTTCTACAATTAAAATCTACCTAGAGGTGTTAGTTGGAGAATGATCGCCACGGTTAGAGTTGGTGTCGGTTGATGTGGTACTTACGCTTCCAGTTATGTCGAAGGGCAAATGCTTTGCGAACAGCTGGCCACCAAACAAGAGCGAGCGTCATATAATATCATTGACCCTATCACTACATCACAATTGCCTACATAATATATAATAATGTATTCGAAAATATAAAGTACTTACAGGATGTAAAAAACACTAGGCTTATTACAAAGTATGATCCACTAAGTGTGCAACAAATGGGCAAATATTTTAGTATTGACTTCCCAGAAAAGTTTATTCTTTATAAAAGTCTATAGGCAATGTCAGTTTGGGTCGTTAAGTACAGGGAGCGCAAAAAATATGAAAATTTGACATAGTTTGAAAATAGTTCGAAATCAGCAGTTTTGAGCCAGCAGAATTAATTTTAAAATAAGGACAGCAAAGCTTTTTTAGAGTTTTTTTTTATTAGAGGGTTAGGTACTGAGAAATTTAGGGCCACCAAACAAGAGCAGGCGTCATATGATATCATTCACCCTATTACTACATCACAATTGCCTACATAATATATAATAATGTATTCGAAAATATAAAGTACTTACGGGATGTAAAAAATACTAGGTTTATTATAAAGCGTGATCCACTAAGTGTGCAACAAATGGGCAAATAATTTAGGATTGAGCGCAAAAAATATGAAAATTTGACATCATGACCTTAAAATAATTCGAAATCAGCATTTCTGAGCGAGCAGAATTAATTTAAAAATAAGGACAGAAAAGCTTTTTTAGAGTTTTTCATTAGATGTTTAGTTACTGAGAAATTTAGGGCCAAAATGCAATATTTTCGTTTTTTCCCTATTTGTTTTGCATTTTTAGTCCTAAATTTTTCAGTAACTCAACCTCTAATAAAAAAAACTTTAATGTTTTCGGTCCGTGATTTTAGGTTCCCAAATTTGAACAAACTTTCTCAAGAATAAAATGTTCTCAATATTAAAAAAGTTTCGCATTTGCTGGCTTTGCTGCATACTTTGTGAACCACTCAATATCTTTATTTAAACAGATGCTTAGAAACAAACGGTGAGAACCCATTAGGACATAAATTCTTGAAGACTGTAAAAATCTATTTGAACCCAATGTTCATATATCTTTTGGGATATCTAGAGGCTACTGATTGTACAGTGTAATTCCGTGATAAAATGAGCTTTTAATATACTTAGTTAACACAGATGAAAAGTGGACGAAGAAGTTTTGTATGCAGTGTATAAGAAGCATTTTAATTATTGGCATATATACCGGATATTTAACAGTAATTTATAAGTGATTGTGAATAATTGGTAAATAACAGTAAATTTTATTTTTTTTTAGTTTGAGGCATATCTAATTGAAAAAACTGCTGGTAATGTTAGGGAAGCTGCCAAATGTTTTAGCGATTTGTAAGTATTTTGGTGCATTTTTACTAATAAATTCAGTGTAGGTTTTAAGAATTTCAATTTCCTAAGTCCTAGTGAAAATATGAAATATTTAATAATGTAATAAAATATCTAAATGAATCTTTTTTGCATAAAATCCTCTGCAAATACCTCGATTATTATTAAGTGGCTAGCGCAATTTTTTCAAATGCGGTAGAACTTTGAAGATTAATTCCTACGTCCATTATGGTGCATTATGAGTTTTGCTTTGTGGCCAGGGTTCCCTAAATAGTTTGTTACTCTTTTTGAGAACGATATACTTGGAACTAAATTCTTCTATATTTTCTTTTGTACAAATATGTATGTTTTAATTCAATTATTTGTATGAATGCAAATTTGTGTTGAAGGTACTTTTTCTTAAATTCGGCATACAAGTTTTAAAATTCTTTTAAACTACCATTTATTTGATCTGTGACCGTTCAGTAGAATTTGCCTAATTTCATTTCAAGAATTGGAAAATTCCAACAGGCGACTGAGCTATGGAAAGAAATAGAAAAAGTTACTATGGCCCTACGATCTGAAACAGATACTGATGATCCAGAAAAACAGTTTCTATGTGAAATGTTCAAACACATATCATCGGAAGTACAGCATAAGCTGCTACTTTTCACAGCTGATCATTGTGAGGATACCATGGAACACTGCAGGTTGCTTCTCTTACTTTTGCAACGATTTCCGACTGCCATTTCGAGTTATGGGGTGAGTTAGTATTAATTTAATATTATATTGAACCTCCTGAAAACCGCAAAGAAGTATCAACTGCAGTCTCGCTCCGAGTAAGTTTTTTTCATGGTACGTTCAGTGAATTATTTAGCTTAATGGGGAATGAGATACAATGTCTGCTTTTCTACTCAAAATTTATCAGGGAATAATGGTATTTAGTAGAGAAGTTTATAACAAATATAATTTTTTCATTATTAACATGTAAATAGTTTATCTAGTTTTTGAAATGTGCTTGTAGAAAACAGGATGGGAGTTTCTTTAGAACCATTTCACGAACGATGCATTCTATAATATAACTGGCAAAAATTATTAAAATTATAATGAGAAAATTATTTAATATTTTGATTGGGAATTTAACTTTATAGAAATCATTTGTTGATTGTTTTCCCATTGTCGATTGTTATTTTTTGACAAAGTTGTTAAGATTTGAAACGCAATGAACTGTTTTCTTAATAAAAATGAAGAAAGTAGCGAAGGTGAGAAGTAGTCATTTTTATGAACTCAAAATGCTATATGAAAATATTTACAGACGCAATATAATTATTTCAGCTCTTAATCACAATATGACACTGAAAAGTAACAAATTTTCTAAAGAGAAAGTTACATTCTAACGGAGCACAGTTGAATGAAGGAAATGACGAAAAAGTGCTTACAAACTAAATTACTTAACCTCATTTTTTTTTCCTACGCGCTATACCTATGAAAAAAATATATAATAAAATTATATTAATTAATTAATTATAACAAACCATGAAATTACATCATTTTGTGGTAGGTAATTTGTATTAGATTAGGTGAGTTTTTTTAGTTCTAGTTGGTAAGAACCAAGTATCTGTAAGTGCCCTTGTATTTATTGATAAAGCTGAAAATGTACATACAATTTTTCGTCATTAATCTTCCACTATTTTGCTTGTGTTAAACATTAGTGCAAGCTAGAATATCATCTTAAGAGCTAAGAAAATCATATTTAAAAAAATGCAAATTTGAGTGACTAGGTCGACTAGGTTATTCCGAATATTTATTTAAGCAGTTATTTCGAAAAGCCCCATTGCTATAGACCATGAAATTTTTCTTTTATTAAAGATTTGCGCCAGATAAGTTTTCGTCAAATATATTTTCAACAAGAAATTTAATATATTTCAATTATTTTTAAAAATTAGCCTAGATTTTCGTACAAATATTTATTCACTCGATATACGCATAAGCGCGCGAAAAGCTTGTAAGTTGAACCGCGATACTTTATCCCGTAAGTAGGTAAACGTCGGCAGACGAGTATAGATTGTCGCTGCTCATAGCATCGATTATCAGTTAACCACGTCTAATCAACCATTCCATAGTAGTACCTAGTACGGTAGCTGGCTAACCCTACCTTCGTAACTCTACAAGTATTCGTGACGAGTTCCTGCATATGTTGCGGCAGTAAGCAGGCTTTAATCCATAACATCTGTTGTGGCGGTAAGCGGACTCAACATTGGTCTTCAAATCCAAATTCAAAAAGTAATTTATTCAAAAAATCTAAAATTTATTGACAGAGCATATATCTGGTCTAATGACATAATATATTTAAAGAGGAACCAAGAGCAGAAAGTAAATAATTGCAAGAAGTCAAAGTTAAAATTAAAACTAAGCATGAAATCAATATTCCAAAAACACAGACATAAAATAGCATATAAATGAGGTAAGGCAATAAAATGTCCAATAAACATGTCACATGAGTGCATTTTCAACGAAAAGCTGTACAAACCAAATATATACTTTAAAATTTTATACAGCATAAAAAATTACAATAAAATGACACTAAATATCAACATTCCCAAGGGATGCCGGTAGAATTTCTCCATACTATAATTAACCGTTCTCCAGACTAGTTGGTAAATGAATGAAAATCTTTCGAACCTCATAAAGCAGTGACTTCTTTACCAACATACTTCTCGGAAGTGGCAGAGGCAGAGTGAGAGTCTAACGAGTCTCGTGCTGGTGGAGCAGGTCGTTAGGGACATGTTTTTTTTTTAAATCAGGGACGATATCTCCAGGAGAAAGAGAGATGTGTCCGTTGAGTCACGAAGTGGAGTCTATACCATTCTCTCTGGTTTACAATAAATCCAATTTTTTTTCTGAAGGACAAAAAGCTAGTTGCTGGCTAAATTCCTCTCTAACCGCCTTTACAGCAAAACATCCCGATGAGAGTTTTCTACTCAAAGTTAATATGTGGTCCTCACTGTCAATCAAGATACCAAGGAACCTAATCACAGTTATCTCCGGGAAGACGTTACCATCTAGAAGTAAACCTGTTGCATCACGCTTAAACCCAATAATGTGGATTTTACTAAAGTTCAAACAAAGGTGGTTGGAGTCGAATCGTTCTTTAATGATTTCCATGTCACTTACTTCGTTTTAGCCGCCTACTCTCCCTGTCCTGGCACAATATTGACGTTTTGTAAGAGAGTGAAGTCTCCAGAGCTGTTTAGATAATCAAGATAATTAATATAGAGTAGAAACAGAATCGGCTCTAAAACAGGGCTCTGTGAGACTCCGCAGTTAATTATTAATGCAGAGCACCTTATTCCTGAGTGCACCACAGATTGATATCATCCTCAAAATAGGATCTAAAACAGGAATAAGCCAAGTCTCGAAAGACGTATTCCATGATCCACACAATCGAATGCCTTGGACAGGTCACAGAACACCGCCGCCAATGTTTTCCCTGATTCATCCCAAGGTCTTCTCCAGAAAGCGGCACCTTTTGTTGTTTCACAGTCATCAGGTTAAATAACTGAAGATAGTTCCAGAGCCTTTTTCTCAAAAGTTTTTCCAAGACCTTAGATTTAGTAGGTAGTACACAAATTGAACGAAAGTTAGATGGCTCTTCTGAGTCACCACCATTGAATAAGGAGATTACTAATGCAGACTTTAGACAAGCACCCCACAACCAAGATTCATTGACAGAGACGAAGAGGGCTCCAAAGCTCCATCAGGTAGCCGCAAAAGCACCTCAGCAGAAAAACCATCATCTTCGCTAGTTTTTTTGCTCTTTACTTCAGAAATAGCCACCGCCAGAATCATTTTTAAGATTAGATAGTGGGTCAGACTTAGATGTTTATTTTTTGTTAAGGGCCCCACACATTACCTTCAATTCGTGCGAATTGATACGTACGGACCAAAACGCACGAACTAAGACGGTACGGTTTTTTTGCCCAGACACTTCGAGCAGCGATTAGCGCAGAACATATAGTAGAAATAAAACGCGCGAAACATGGTTCCTCGAAAGTGTATCCCGTCAGTGGCGGCAGTATTAGCTATTAAAAATAGGAAAAAAACAAAGAAACGCACAAAGTGATGTAAGGATTGGCTTTTGAAGAGAAGGTAGTTTTTACATATTAATTTGTTAAGCCAGCTAAGACTGGAATCAGGAGATTGGCATAATTAATTGCGAATGGATTAAGCAACCTATTTAGAATTGTTAAAAAGTAACACCTTTAATAGCCAAGCATCTTCTGTTCCTGCACCAGACCATTTTGATAATTTATTTTTTTTTTAATTCTCTACGAAAACTTCCTCGTAAGGAGTCTATTTTTTAATAACTGTTTCCCTTGAGGCATTTTCGTCTATATCTTTTAATTTTTCGACCAATTTCTCATAGGCCCTATTTTTCATAATATGACGATCGTGGTAATCCTTTGATTTAATTTTCCACAAACATGGAAGTTGTTTGTACAAATTTATAAAATCTGTTAAAAACTAACCCGTTATGTGGTATTGACTGCGCTTATGCCGTACGTACCGATTGAACCGACTGACACACACACTACAAGCTTGGCACGTACACTCCTGTCTGAACGTTCAAAAAATCAAACTGAAACGGATTTTGCAGGTCGTTCAAATCGCGCATTTATTTTCTCCACACACTGTCCGCCTGACAGTTTCGTACAAGTCCGTACGTACCAATTCGCACGAATTGAACGTAATGTGTGGGGCCCTTTAGATCATTCGCTATAATACAATAAAAAATATTTAAATGCTCCGGATGAATGTCAGAGTTGCCATGAAACGACTTATTACGAAAGCCGTTAATTATGGGCCAACTTTTCCTTTGCTTATTTCTTGCCTTAGAGACTCTATTATTGTAGAAGGGGCGGCTTCTCAATAAGTGCGACCGTGTGCGCGCACTGCCTGCGAAATTAAATAGAAAAATAAAATCTCCTTGTCTACATAAAATTTAACATAAACTGACTATAATTTGCGAATTTACATATTTTTGAATATCCACTGGCCGCAGAATACATTGTTTATAAGAGCGAAATCGAGGCTACGACGGCGAAGATCGAAACTCTGGGCGTCCGACGGCGGCCCCCGCCCGTAATCACATATAGTCTAAATCTGTCATGCGCTAGTGTTCGGCGCTCTGGTTAAATGCATTTTCGTCATGCAAATAGGTCGGGCAAGTTCGTAAAATCACGAGAATTCAAGGCGTGCGCTATTCAGATACACACTTTCTAGCTTAATTTAGTAATAATTTACAATTCTTGCGTTTATGGTATGGTGTCACAAGCTGAATTTTTTAGGGATGAAAGTACTTTTATTCCGGAGGTAGTACAAAATTAGACTGCGCAAAAGGACACTATCATCAAATTCGAGATATTGGTACCACCGTATAGAGAAAAAAATACTTATTTTTCGGTCCCATGCACAATAAGGTCTCTGTAGGAAGTATTTTTTTATAATTATTTTAAACAAATAATTTGTAGCCCTTATGGCCGAGAAAAAATTGAAACGTAAATATCTCGGATTCAACCGTGCAAAAATTTTGTTAAAAAGTCGTCTTTTTTAAATATACCTTTCATTTAACGAAGAAAGAAGGCCTAGATGAAAAAAAAATATTTATAAAAGTTTCGTTTATGTATTGATAAGGTAACAGTGCAATCCCCATTTTTTTGCTTTTAAATTAACATAGATATAGCAATAAACAATTAGTGATGTCATGGCTTTACGGGAGAGCAAGGACGGACCGTCGAGTTTCTCGACTCGCTATGCATTTCTCCCTCACTGTTGATATGTATGGAACCTGTTTCACTCGTTTACGTTATTTTGTACAGGTATCATTGAATTATCCGCTATGAAGGCGAAGAATGTTTTATAGGGTGTACTTCATCATGATTTTTTTTGAGGAAAATGAAAATATAACAGGATAATATAAACTATTTATTGAAGGTATAAGCACAGTATGTGTAAGTATAGGTTATCCATATACACATTTGTTTGTGTCGAAAGAACGTGTACTTAAAGATTTTCCTACAGGCGCAGGAGTTCTATTCCAGATAATTTATATTCTTTAAATCTTGCCTTACTTTTTCTGTTCGCTTCAATATTTCTTTTACTTGTATTTGTATAATATAGCATAGCTTGTGCCAAATTACTTCGTCGAATTTATTACTACTTTTAGCATCTGAAATGACGTTTTGTATTGCTTCATTAATAATATCAATATTACATCGAATCTTGTTTGCCATAAGAAAAGTAGAAAAAGTTCTTTCTGTCGCCCTAATTATTTCGCCTTTATTATCATTGCATATAATGCACTTCGGTCTATTTTGAAACCTAAAAGACACAAAAGGCTCAATTTCGCTCTCTGAACCTGTATCCGTTGTGCAGTCTATTCTAATTTGATTTCTATTTAAAAAAAAAGTTATGCAATATTGTATAAATAGGTACCATTTAAAAAAATAATAAAAAAGTCACTGCTTAGGACCGTAAATATGCATGGCAAATTAATATTCTTTGTTCCAAGTTAGTTTTATCTGAGTAGGCTATGACTGGATTGTTGACAACAGTATCCAACAATATAAACAAGTATCAGTATATACCACGATGTACCACGATTATTTTATCCTGAGAAAGCCATTCTCAGGATAAAATAATCGTGGTACATAGTATATTTGAGTGAAATTTCCCTCGGTCTCAGTGTACAACATGAAATATGCAATTAAAGCATTGACCTCTAATTTCTCAACACCCTGTTTACTGCATCAACAAGCATATTGCCTTGGCGAGGTTTAACAACATCCCTATGTTGATATCATTTTGCTCTTTGATTCTTGCAACAAAAAATCTGTAATTAAAATTTCAAACATAAACTTACAACTTACCCAGATATTCAGCTGAAACAGATGTATGTAGATATAATAAAAACCCAAAAAATTTCGATATTTCTTCCCAATTTACTAGGTACTTTAATATGTAACACAAACTTATTAATTCTTTAATAAAAACAGATAACAATCTAGCACATTGCAAGCAAAAAATATGGGGTTTGCTCTATTATTTTGCCATTCAAGAGGGCGCCGAATTCTTGTTTTTAAACGATTTTAACGACTTTTAGGTAAAAATTGGGCGTGGCTCCCCCTAAATTTTCCGCCTTGCTTCGGCGCGTTAGCCTCTGTCGGCGCCTGCGGCGGGCCTTTTTCGGCGGGCGCTGAAAGTCATTTTTACCCTGCGCACTCCCATTTTATAAACTCACGAGCCGCTGTATTGTAGTAGGTACGCACTTTTAGCAGTTTAGTAAGTTTTAAACTTAAATTCTACAGTAATAGGAATAAAGTATATATAAATTGAAACCATTTATTTACTGCTAACGGTATTTTTCTTTGAAGTGAGAGAAATTTGAAAGGAGGCGCAAAATTCAATCTTTTTGCAGGAGTAAAATGGGAGTATTACGCCCTACTACGTAAGTAGTATATTACTTAACAAGTGTTGAAAATAGAAACGTGCTTTTACACGAGCAATGGACACCCTTTTTTACGATCACCTATAAAAATGACACGAAAAGAACCCTTTTGATTCTTAAGAAGCGATTAATATCGCACGCGTTTTCCTACGACCCCGATGAGAAAGAAAGCACAGTTAACCTAGCTAGAAAACGCGTGTTAAAAATTTTCAACAGGACTGTATGAGAGCATATTTGATTTGATATTTTGACTTGACAGATGTGGAAGACGCGACGAGTACGTTCCAACACACGTATGATAAAGCGAATATCAACGCGCGTGTGATGTTAATAATTGTTTTTTTTTAAGAATCTTAAGAGTTCTTTGTGTGCCATTTTCATAGATGGTCGTAAGAAAAATAATGTACAGGGTGTCCCAAATTCGAGCCTCATCATTGGGATCTCGGAAACTAGAAGAGATACGAGGTCGGTTAAATGGAGGCAAAGTTGTGCAATTTGATGCTGATCAAAATGCCATCTTAAAAGTTTAAAAATTCCGAATACTTACGAAGATTTTTGGAAAAAACCGAATATTCGCGATTTCATTTTAATTTTGTTATGACTCTGTTTGAATAGATATAACAAAATAAATTTTACATTCTCAATGCTACTTTTTCTGTTCTACAAGATGGTGTTATCAGATTTTCAAACCGACGTTTCGTCTTTGAGCTGCCATCATCAACTTTGTTTTTTTAAATGCGGCCCTGGATTTTTTATTACGGATTTTAAGAGCATCTAAAGTCCCAAAACCAATGATGTATCGCACTTATTCGAAAAATTCATATTAATGGCATTTTCCATAAGACCTCATGTGTTAGAGAGAGACAGAAAACATATTTTTGATAAGATTTTTACCAGGAAATTATTAAAATGACTTTTTCGGATAAGTGCGATACATCATTGGTTTTGGGACATTAGAAGCTCTTAAAGTCCGTAATAAAAAATCCAGGGCCGTATTTAAAAAACCAAAGTTGATCATGGCAGCCCACAGACGAAACGTCAGTTTCAAAATCTGATAACACCATCTTGTAGAACAGAAAAAGTAACAACGAGAATGTGAAATTTATTTTGTTATATCTATTCAAATAGAGTCATAAAAAAATAAAAATGAAATCGCGAATATTCGTTTTTTTCTAAATATCTTCGGAAGTATTCGGAATTTTTTAACTTTTAAGGTGGCATTTTGATCAGCATCAAATTGCGCAACTTTGCCTCCATTTAACCGACCTCGTATCTCTTCTAGTTTCCGAGATCCCAATGATGAGGCTCGAATTTGGGACACCCTGTACATTACTCGTCTAAAAGTACATTTTCAACCTCGGAGGATTTCTGTAGTCGGCTAACACCTCGTGCTAAATAACCTCCTCCTTTGAAAACTGATAATTTCAACACTCGTTATGTAATATACAATTTCAGCATTAGTGCTGAAAAGTACTCATCGCTACATTCTCATCTGTCGAATCAAAGTACCAAATCAAAAACTTACAGCATCTGCCATCTATTTAAATAGAGTCGCGTTGAAATTACGTATGTGAAAATATTTTGAACAAGCATGTAATAAGGTACTTTCTAGCCATTTTAACTGTGATTTTTCCCCCTTTTTCTTAAAGGAGTCATAGGAAAATAACTGATGACACTTATTATTATTAAAAACTTGGAAAAAATTCATTTCAAAATGTTACATTTCATGACAGTTTAATCATTACGACCAAACCAAAAATATTGGTTGCGCGTCTGAGGAAAGCACACACTCAGCTGATTGTTGCCCTCGAACACCGCAGCAACAACTTTCGGTCGCGGGCATATAAATAGTATTTTACGTCCTTGGTACCAAAGTAACTTTTTAAAATATTACAAGGTAATGCCACTTTTGAATAGAGACGTCGTCAATGTACATTGGCCTAAGAAGTCTGTTTTCTGAGAATGTTGCTCCAAAAGTGAGCACCCTTTTTTGATTGAGTTTTTAAATTTTTAAAACTTTTGGCCTAATTCGGTTGGCTTGCAGGTATTGACTCTGGAATTGATACCTAATCAGCTCTAATAATCTTTTTTTGGAACGAAACAATTCCCTCTTTTCTGCTTAGGTTTCGTAAATTGTGTGTACTGGAGATTTACTCGTGATAAGATAGTCATTAAATATTAGACTGTTAGATGTTCCTTAAACTTGAACATATATGTTAGGATTTTCTAAAAAGGTTTGTTTTTAAAATGAAATTCGGTACGATTTAAAATAAGCGAAGGCAAAACTCTCAATAGTGGAAGGTAACGGGACGAACGGTGTCGCTTGAGGGCAGCAGCCTTTTAGGCCGTACTTATATTTTCTGACAAATTTTAAAGTAAATCTCGCATATATTAATAAAAATGCATGCTGTATATGTTGTGGTTCAGGTTGTTGTGATTTTAACTGAAAGCCTTTTTTTCAGCCGCGACTAGTGGATACACTCATGTCTGCAGAAAAACACAGTGTAGATGGTCATTATCCTATTAATTCTTATAGAAAATTGTTGGTTTGCGAGCTGCTCCCTCTCTTAGCTAAGCAAGAAATTAAATTAGACCTGAATACAAAATTGTTGCTCAAACTCCTCAACAAAGCACTTGAATACTACTTGTGTTCTTTGGGAAGATCAAGTACAACCTCACAGGTATGACATCGATGAATGGGTGAGCATATCTTAAGCAATAGTGGCTTATTTACGTAATAACCTCTTCATTTATTGCCCTGAAGGCATTTTGTAGGATTTTTGGAATTCATGTCTAAATCGTTTCTATATTATTTGTTGATCGAAGTACAACACGCTCTAATAATAATAACAAATTCAAAAATTAAAAAAAATTGAAAACGAACTTTAAGAAATGACACTGGTCTTAATGCGGAATTGCACGTATGTTCCATTGCTAGAGACTAATGATCGCAAGAAAGTAAATGAAATATGCTGTTATAAATTGTGCGTATTTAAAAGATCACAGTGACAAAATGATATGTCTGTTTTACTAATAATTGTCATTGTCACTTATGTTGGCACTGAAATTGATATTATTGGGTTTTGTTGTGGGTAATTGTTCCATTATCTGTACCACATCTAGGCATGTAAAAGGATACCATAAACTATAAGACGGTACTTTTTAGCACCTGGAAAATCTGGGAAAGTAAACAGGGTTAGGAAAATTGTCAATTTTGTCGTAAAGTCAGAAAATTTAGAATGCATCTATAAAATTTTACATTTTAAGTAATGTCCAAGTTCAAGTTAAATTATTTTTTGTATTGTTTTTATTGTATAGTTTTTAATTTCCCCTTGAACATGTATATGCTGGTTCTTGTCTAAAATAGATTCCCTCAAATTTTAGAATTTTAGATTTGATATAAATGTTTACCCCAATCATTTTTTGACATACGGGGGTTACGCGTTTGACGTTTGATATATTTCGAGAATCTTCAGAGCTTTCGCCTATCATATTCAAAGCGATGTTACCAAGTGTAAATTGGGTTTGGTTGTGTGAAATTGTTTCATATAGGACCTTATTTAAACTTTAACGTTTTGTATTATATAGCTCTAATATGAAGACTTATAAACAAATTTCGGGGTGCAAATCCACATTTGTCAAAATTAAGGTGATTTTAAGTCATATAAAATACGGGAAAGGCAAGCTCTCGTGCTTCCCAAGGCAACTAACTCAAGCAAACCAGATCGAGATCAAGCACTCCCCATTTATAGCGGCATAGCATAGCAAACATCTTTATTAATCTTTTGTGTTACATATTACTTACTACTAGTTATTCTATCCATCTAGTCTAAGAGCTTCTAAAAGTACTAGGTTTCCTTATGAGCACATGCTCTCAAAGCATAACCCTACGCAGTAGGGGGCAGATTAGACCTTACATTGAGTAACAGCAATTCCTGTCGGTATTCAAATTACGTGGGTTTGCCCCTTCAATCGTGTTGCAGAAAATAGTTACCCAAAGATGCTAGTGATTTGTATACTTGTGTTGCTGTGTGAAAAAACAAATGCGCGTATTCTATAGGAAAAACACTCGGAAAAAACCTATTTTGTAATGACAATCACAACATAAACTATATACCTAGGACTAAAATCTTAAGGTAGTAGTGAGTTACAGGAAGCGCTTGAGCTTAAAAGCGTAAATATCGTATTTTTCGACATCTGTCGGAAATAATTTAAGTGCTTGCCAATTGCTTGTTTATTGCCTTCACCGACCTCTAATAGGTCTGCAAAGTGCTCAAGTGCATTGATATTTACAAGTGAGTTAATTCTATTTGTTACGGTTTGAAGCTTATTAAAAGTGTTAACTGTATGTTGATCCATAGGTAAGGAATTGCTGTTACTTACGTTTTTATTAATATTCACACGAGTACCGTCTCGCGCACTATCACTGGCACTTTTTCCTCTGAATGGTGGAATGTTCTTGTCATAGACCTTGTTATCGCCTGTTCCCCTGGTCCTTTGCCATGTAGGACGAGCTGGTGGCGGTGCTGGTTTGTATTTTCTGCCTGACGAGCGCTGTGGCGGCTGCAGCTGGTCCACTTTGTAGTTATAGACAGGGCAGGCTGCATCGATAGATCTTGCTGTTGCATTCGATTATCTGATGGTTTCCAGCGCATCTCGAGCATTACCATGCACGTTGACAATATGTCCAAGCATGTCCGAGCCCCTAGCATCGCTTACACTGCATGATTGGCCTTGCAGATTTGCTGTGGTCCCAGGAGACTCGGACATTCATTACAGTCTTGCTTTAATGTGACTCCCGCTTCCGTCACTACGAGATATAAAGGTGATCTGGTCTTTTTCATTGAGAAAATATCCTTTATGTTCATAGCGTGTTCCTCAATGAGAGCGTTTCTGATCTCTTGGGGCAATATGCCCCCGTCTAGGCCTTTTTAAAGCAAATGCATGGGTTCTAGCTGACTTCTCAGCATCTGAATGGTATTCCATTCCTTCGCTATCAAACATACGTTTTAGGTTGCTCCAGTCTTTGTTTTCTTTACACCAAACTATGACTGAATTGCGGGTGTATTTCAACTTGTAGTCTCGTATTGCCGTGAAATCCCGGTGATTATTCTGTCCGCCCTTGATAACAATTGGCGGCGGTGCAGTTGGTTTTGCGCGGAGAGGAGTCTTAGGCTTGGGTAGTCTTAACTCTTCTCGGTCTGGTTGCTTGAGGAGGAGGTTGAGACGCCTCAGAGCCCCCGTCATCGTCATCATTGTCACTGAGCGGCTGAAAGCGATTGCTTGTCTTAATTGCTGGTTCGCCGCCCATATCTAGGTAGACTTGTTTAATACTTCGTTTAAATTTCAAGGTTTTTAGGGGTACCTTGAATTGCTTATTCGTGTTTGAGGCTTCACCCGTTTCCATTGGCGTGTCCTCGCGTGTAGTCTGATTTGTGGGCGGAGCTTCGTTGGCCACAGTGGGTGGAGCTTCTACAGGGTGAAACAAATTCGCTTCTCACTATTGGGATCTCGTAAACGGTAAAAGATACCGCAAAGTTTAAATTGGGGCAAAGTTGCGCAATTTAGTGCCCAGTATTTTGCCATTTTGAAGTTTGAGATATCTCGAGTACTTCCGGAGATATCCGCGAAAAACCGAAATTTTCGATTTTTGTTTTTATTTTTTTTGACGTTATTTTTGGAAATGTCAAAAAATATTAACACTTTCTTCAGGCAGTTTTTAACGGTCTACCCTAAGATGTTGTCAGTTTTCTAAATCAACGTTTTGTAGTGTATCAAGAAACACTCGGTATTTCACAAATTAGATCTTTAAAACATCCCGACTAGCCCGAGGTCTAGACGAAGGTTATTTACATTACGCAGTTCACGTAGTTATTGTTTAGCTTGAGTAAACGCGATACCTGACGCGGTCGGCAAGGCTAAGGTTAAAACCTTGTTTAGTCAACCTCGTCAGTGCAATGTTTTGATACACGACCGAGCCGTGAACCTATACCAATATAGGATATATAGAGAGAGAATACAAGACTGAGTAACATTGTTACGTGTACGTAGATTATAAGAATATACATCATGTAGCTTTACCATCTGATGTATTATAGTAAAAGTTAATACAGAACTCTACAGTTACCTGGAGTATTTATTCGATAGTATAAAAGGAGCTTTCTCAGAACCATCAAGCCATTTTTTTTAAATACGGACCTGTAGTTTTTATCAATTTTTTTGCATATTTAGGGGGTAATTTGGTAAAATCCATCACCAGATATTTTTAAATTGTAGGTAGGCGTTACTGACAAAATTACCAGAGTTTTTTTTTTAATTTGAGATATCAACTTAATCTGCGCCTGTTAGTATTGTAAATTGTCTGAGGTGTTCATTTTGTTAATAATACCTACAAGTTAAAAATATCTGGTGATGGATTTTACGAAATTACCCCCTAAATATGCAAAAAAATATATAACAATAATTATAGGTCCATATTTAAAAAAAATTGACCTGATGATGGTTCTGAGAAATCGAAACGTTGAGTTAGAAAACTGACAACATCCTAGGGTAAATCGTTAAAAAGTGCCTCCAGAAAGTGTCAGTATTTTTTTGATATTTCCAAAAATAACGTCACAAAATATTAAAACAGAAATTCGAAATTTTCGGTTTTTCTCTGATATCTCCGGAAGTACTCGAGATATCTCAAATATCAAAATGTCAAAATACTGGGCACTAAATTGCGCAGCTTTGCCCCGATTTATACTTTGCTGTATCTATTACCGTTTACGAGATCCCAATAGTGAGAAGCGAATTTGCTTCACCCTGTATAGCTGCTCCTCCATCACCTGATTCTGTAGAGGTCAATTGAAGGACGTGTTTTGCTTCGCCCTCGATCACGCCACTTTTTTTGTCGATCCCGGACTTTGGACTTTCGGTCACCTTTTTCTTGGAGTAAGTTGGCGATTGCTCACTCTTTCCTTTCGCCAAAGCTATATAAAATAATAGACCTTCACAATGGTGGCAAATCTCTGCAATCAAGGATATATTTTTTTTAACTTGCGTCCAAATGCAAAAGACTTAGCGGAGTTTACGACCTCAGGCGGCAAAAGAATTAGAAATAGTCACAGCATTATATGTGAAAGAATCTTAAAAAAAAAGGTTGTGTTGTGTGTGTCGTGGGATACGAAAGAGCTCTCGGAGCGGGGATCAAAAGGTTACCAGTGACTTTGATTTCAAAATTAGGATTATTAGAAATAGATAGCCTATCTTTTCCAAATATTATTAGCTGAGTCTTTGATGCATTTAAGAACAAGCCATGAGCATTTGACACCACAGCCACAGTCTCAACATCCTGATTAATCATCCTAGCTGCTAAGTCCAGATCAGATGTTTTAAATTAATAATAAACTTGGGTATCGTCGGCATACTGGTGAGAGTTACAGTAACTCAAATATCTACAAAAATCGGCTCTGTATAAAGAAAAAATTAAGGGACCGAGTATACTGCCCTGAGCAACGCCCCTGTCTATTTAAGAAAGATTAGAAATACTATGACCGAAAACGACCCTCTGTTGTCTATTTGCAAAGTAGTTCCTAAAAAAATTCAAAGCATTATCCCCAAGTCCAAAATATTGCAGTTTAAGGAAAATTGTTTTGTAATCAATGGTGTCGAAAGCCTTGCTGTAATCCAGCAAGACAAGACAGGTATTTTGACCTCCATCGCAAGCTCTAAATATGTCATCGGTTACTTTCAATAAAGCCGTTGAGGCACTATGACTGGATCGAAATCCGGACTGAGTTCCAGGTAAAACATTATTACATGATACATATTTTTTTAACTGATCAGCAACAATTCTTCCCAAAACCTTCGACAAAGTAGGTAAAAGGCTTATTGGTCTAAATTCAGACACAATTGAGGGGCACGTACACTTAGGCACAGGAATCACATGTGCTGTCTTCCATGCAGAAGGGAATTTGCCCGTTGCTAAGCATTTGTTAAATATAAACACTAAGTGGACACTTAGATGCGGTATTAAGTAGAGAAGCATTTTAACATTAACATAATCAGACCCCTTTGCATTAGACTTAATTTTATAAATATGATTTTCAATCTCATCTGCAGTAGTAGATTGAAAGATAAATGAGTTCACATGATTTTCAAAAAAAGAATTCCCTCTATAGCGATGGTCGATTAGATCAGAGCCAGACGGGTCAATCTTAGGTGCGCTATTAACAAAGTAATCATTAAACTCAGCCGCAGTTCCGATATCTAACAAATTTGTGTTTGTTTTGCTAGACGATATATTTAAATATTTTATTGTGCGCCAAAAATTTTGAGGATTGTTTCTAAAGGAATGTTGTAGATAGGTTTTTTTTTCAGTTTTAACCGCCATGTTAACGAGATTACGCAATAATTTGTATTCGTTCCAGGAGACGTCAGTTTTAAGTTTTCTATATCTGGATAAGGCCTTTTCCTCTCATTTATCATAATTTTTAACGGAGGTGTAAGCCATGGAGCAGGCGCTTTAGTTATTTTAGATGTTTTAAAAGGCGTATGAAAATCGAAGAGAGCGTGTAAAAGAGCACGTACTAGTTACTCAAAATTTCTTTTAGATTATTAAATAATCATTATTTGGTCAGTATCATTTCCATCATTTAACTGAACTGAGTATTATCTGTATTATATAGTTATTGTTTTTGTTCCTAATATTTTGTAGGATAACGAATCTAGTATCGAAAATACTTGGTCAAAGTTATTTTCTGTTCTTGAATTCATTGGAAGACAATTAAATTGGGAACCCCTTTTAACAAATTTTACTATTAATTGGTAAGTAATATTTCATGGTTGTATGAAAGATCAGTTGAATTTTATCCATGCAATGTATTGATACAGTGTTGATACATTAATTATTTTACGTGATTTATAAATTTTGTTGCATTCATCAATGCAAATAATAATAAAGTATCATGTAAATGCTTTTTTTCTAGAACTTGTGAAAAGTAAGACTTTTCACACTCATTTTAGTGTGAAAAATTCCACTTTAACGCACTAGTGCGAAAAGTGGTATACTTTTCGTACTAATGTGAAAAATTGCTTTTCTTGAAGAAAATGGTATAATCATTTAATAAAATGCAAATTATTGAATTAAAATTTATTCAAAAATTTAACAATAAAATGTATGATTTAAATATGTTAACCACGCAATTTTTACAGTTCTCTAAACTTATCTCCGATGGAAATTGTTGATTAGAGATGGAACTGTTGATCAAAATATCCTCAGTTGCAGCTTCTTTGACTGGCTGAGTACTGGCAACCTCTCTTTCTCCTAATATCTAACGCTGTTTTTCGCTTATTTTCCAAGGAGTTCTCCACATATCCCTCGGCCACAGTGCCATTCTTTCAACCGCCGCGCCGTGACGTTTGAGTGTCAAAATATCTGCTCCCGAATCCGCTAAAAGCTACGCAGATGATCTTCTGAAGCAATGCCCTGTTTAGCTAGATGGTTCAGGCAATCTAGCTCTATTTTTCGGAATAGCTCCAAAAGTGTTTATCCCGACGGGTAATGTAATGGGAATACTTTTTCTGCATTGAAAAACAAATCGATTGCTGATAATGCCCGCCGGACGTAGCCGGTCATATTTTCGAATTATTTACAATAAATTGATCCCTTTGACGCAACCACAGTTAACGACAAATTCTCGGGTATGTTTTGTTTTAGTATGGGGTATAGTAATCAAGTAAATGTCACCGTTGTCTGCAACGTCTTCAACGGCCATTCGACAAAGCTCGTCTCTTCTACACCCCCCTGCAATTCCAATGATTAACGCAACCTTCATAAGCAAAAAGTCTTGATCGTTGGCATTGGTTAAAAAATGTTCGATATTCTCATTGGAAAATACTTTTGATTTTTTGGCCTTATACCCTTCCGATTGCCTCTTCAAAAACGAAACTAAATTATTGTACCTGCTTATTATATCGATATTTTTCTCTTTGGACAACATAGTCCTCAACATCGAGTATTGGCTCCAAAGTGACGATGACTTTTGTTCTTTCGACTTCTGCTGGAAGTACGCCAATAAAACATTCTCGGTGGGATGCCTCACTTTCTTCTCACCGCATCACTTTTCAAACCGTTTATATGCATTTACATACTGGACTCTTGACCGCGTAGGTAAAAGTGAATCCCTTGCTAATCTCGCAGATTTTTCTACATCGGAAATAGTTTCAGTATTCTCGATGTCTGAATAGCTCATTATTAACTTTATAGCCACAAATATCTCGATATTTGCATCACAATTTGTATGAATTATAGCTTGTCAAGTTGACTGACGCAAACAAAACTATTAAATAAATAACATCCTATCACCATAACAATCCATCAGGTACTTGATATTTTATAAATTCATAAAAATTTAAAATTAACTAATTTTCATAGGCACGTAGAAAAATTAATAAAAATTGAAAATTAAGGCACAGGTATGAAAGTTTGCGGAACGAGCGAAGCGAGCAATTCATAAACATGCACTTTTCACACTTTTATCATAAATAGCTATTTATGCATCTTGTAGGGGCACATGTGTACGTTTTTAATTTAGTAGATATGAAGGAAATCTGTATTTTTGTTATCATTGATTAAAAGAAAATAAACAAGGGAATAAAACAGTGCCAATAGTTTGCTACACCCGCACAGTGCGTTTTTATATTGTTCCACTTTAAAAACTTGATTACAATTTTTACTTTTCAAGGAGTCTGCGATATTGTTGACGCGCAGTCTTAAAATTGAATATTATTTGAGGCATTTAAGTGCACTGTAGCAGCCAAATTCCTGTAATTATGTTATGGCGTATTACAGGCTGAACTAATCCCTCAAAAAGGTATGGTTGCGTATGATAAGTAAAATATAACATTAAATCATCTAGAATTTACATTGAAAAATAAATGTTTAAGTTTCTATAGTGGAACAATATAAAAACGCATCGTAGATGTTCAGGTGTGGCAATCTAATCACACTATTTTGCTGTTCTTGTTTAATTTGTTTCAGAAACCATAATTATAGAATTCTCATTTATCAACAAAAATTGAAAAGAACTTACACATTATGTGGCATAACAAGATGAAAAAGGTTCGTGTTTTTAGATTAGCATTTTACTGATACCTTATTATTATTTGTATTGCTCCTTATCGTATTAATTGTAAAGAAAATATAAGAACATTTTTATAAAAAAATAATTTTCGCCTGTGGCACTTCTTCTCTCTGCTACATCACCAATAGTTATTCATAATTAGTGTGTTCACACCCTAATACAAATGTCACAAGCCGCCACTGTCTACAGGTCACTTACAACTAACATCAATATTTTATTTATATAGTACCGTTATTTAACTGGTATACAAACTATTTATTTTTTAAGTTTATATCTTGTGCATTTTAGCAATATAAAATACATTTTTATGTATGTTATAGCAATATAAAATACATTTTTATGTATGTTATGTTTGTTTATGGTAAAGTTATACAATACCTACTTATTTACGATGTATTTATGAGCAAAATATATTTCTAGGTCAAAAGAAAATTATTGGCAGAAGATCTTAAATTATTGTCAGTTGAAAGCAAAAAATTTGCAGTATGATGACAAGCAGCTGCTGTTTTGTCTGTCTATATTTTTCTTATATTGCTTACATGAGTATAACGCAAGTTTAGTGCCAGAACAATCCCCAGGACAAACTGTGACACCCTATTTATTAGTTGAAGGTTTTATAGGTATGTTTCATGCTTTGTATATCATTAAAATTGGTATATTGTTATTTGCAATCATGATATTTGAGAAAGCTTTCCTAAAATTTTTATTTAATATGCGGATTGTGAGGAATCGATTAAGGCTGAGAAGGCTCCAAAATTCAGAGTGGTTTAAATAACAATAAGGTAACCGGGTATATAGTCATTAACACCTTTTCAGGAAAATCGGCCTTTTATTTAGAATTAGTTTCCAGGTCATATAATTTAAACTTTGCTTCTTAGAATTAAATACAAATAGAATTTCATTCTGAAATGGTATTATTATCAGTGGTGGGCAGTAGGTAAATACCCAACGAGTAAGAAAATAAAATTTGGGTAATATACCTGGTATATACCAACAAGATGTCGGGCATACATAAGTTTAGGTATATACCAATAAAATGTCGGGTATATATTACGGTTAAAATTAAAATATAAACTTTTTTTAACACGTTTAGTATGTTTTGTGTTTAAAATTAAAATACCGTTTTTAACATGTTTATTTTTTGTTTTGTTTAAAATTAAAATACCTTTTTAACCTGTTTATTTTGTTGTTTTGTTTAAAATTACAATAAATTTTTTAACATGTTTATTATTTGGTTGTTTTTATTTTGATTTATTCATTCATTTTTTATTTTTAAATTGACTAATTTTACAACAATTTGTTAGAGTATCTTAAATTAAAAAATTAAGTATACACCGGGTATATGGTATTTACCCAAACTGCTATATACTCGGCATTTACCCATTGGGTATATACCGGGTACAAACCTTGGGTATTTACCCAAATTTCAATATATTGGGTAGTTGCCCATCACTGATTATTATTAGTATTTCACTACTATACTCGAAGATCGGTAAGTTATTGCTAAAAAAATTTCTCTACACTCTCAAATAGAAGTGAGACGACCTATTGTGGGGATCACGGTGCAATTAGGTTTGGTCATTTCTCCTTTACCCATGTGTAGATAGCCTTCTTCCAAGCCTGCTTCAAGTTGGAATATTAGACTTTACGGCCTCATAAGCAAATAAATTTAGTTTAAATAAAAGCAAATTCGAAATGTAAGGAATGCTAGTTTCCCATATAAAAACATTATGAAAATGTGCAAACGCCATCGGGTTGAAGAATGGCTGATATTTGTGAACATTACTTTTTAACAACTTACTATGGTTTACCTTACAAATGTTTGGGGTTTCTCTCCACTTAGAGCCGCTTGCTCTGGCTCCAGGGTGTAAACAGCACAAGTGCTAGTTTAGTGACCCTAACGAAGCCGAAAAACCTAAAGGAAACTGGAAAAACGGTCAACGTTTCGAGGAACAAATCTGCCCCCGTTGTCAAGAACGAACAAATAAAAAATGAAAATGGTTGGTAAATACAATAAAACAGTAAAAAGCTCTTGCAGATTCTCAAGCTTTGAACTGACTTTGACAAGATGACAACAATAATGTCATATTATTTAATTACTGGTTACGGTTACTGGTCTTTTGGGTTAGTGTGATATTGAGTTGTTATTATGTAAATAATTAATTCGTTTTTGAAGTTTTATATATCTATAATTTGGTGTTATTCGCTTAGGAAGAATTCAATTATTTTTGTTGAAAGGTTTAGTTTGTGTTTCAGCAAAGGTAACGAGGTGCTATTAAAACTTACAAAAGTTGAAGCAACACATTCATCTTTATTTAATAAAATTAAAGCACTTTCTTTAATTTTACGTATTTTAGATGAAGGTTCCTTTGCTAAAATACTTGAAGCGTTCTATTGTATTCTGTGATTGTTATCAAATGCATGTTGACAAATATGTGATTTGTGGAATTGTGTATTTTTAATATAAGTTTGGTGTTCTTTTATACGTTTTGATAATGGTCTACAGGTGTCACCTATATAAAATTTATTGCATTCACATGGTATTTTATAGATAACATTTTTAGTAGTTTCATTTTCATTGAGTGGTTTGTTTTTGTTAGTTTGGATCTAAGGGTATTTTCTGTTTTGAAAATATTACGAATGTTAAATTTATTACCTATTCGTTTTATTTTGTCTGATAAACCAGGAATATAAGGAATAAAGAGGTTCGTAATAGGTCTATTTTGATTTTGTCTAATATTTGGTTGTTCAAACTCTATAAAGCATTTTTGAATGAAATCAATAGGATAGTTATTATTTATCAAAACATTGCCTAAAAATTCTTTTTCTGTGTTGAAATTTTGATTATTACATATTATTTTCATTCGATCATATATACTTTTTACGACCCCCTTTTTAACCATTATTGGGTGATTTGATTTAAAATTTAAATATCTGTTTGTATGTGTAGGTTTTCTGTATATTTTTGTTTCGAAACTATTCAAGTCTTTTTTTTTATAAGAATGTCAAGAAATGAACGTTGTTGATTAATTTATTTTTCTATAGTGAATTGGATTGTAGGTTCTTTCGTGTTAATATGATTTAGAAAATCGTTAAGAAAATGTTCGTTATATTGATAAGTTGAAAAAATTTCATCTATATATCGCCACCAAATGAAAGTTTTAAATTGATAATTTTCAACAAAATTTAATTCAAAATTTTCCATAAAAATATTACTTAATAAAGGTGAACCCATAGGCATACCATTGTTTTCTTGATAGTAATTGGTATTGTATTGAAAATATGTAGTTTTTACGCAAAAAGTAAGTAATTCGAGTATGGTGTCAATATTAAGTTTTGTACGTTCACTAAGGTTAGTATCATTTTCTAATTTATTTGTTACAATATTTAATGTTTTATCAACAAGTACGTTTGTAAAAAGACTAACATCAAAACTCACCAGGGTGTCATTAGGATTTAAATTAATTTGTGATAGTTTTTCTAAAAAATGTTTTGAATTTCTTATATATTAGCTAGTGTTGTTTGCAAGTGGATTAAGAATATTGAGTATATATCTCGCAATGGGGTGTGTTGGTGAATTTATACAGCTTACTATTGGACATAGAGGTATGTTTGGTTTATGTATTTTTGGTACTCCATAAAAATTAGGTGTTTTGCTATTGTGTGGTGTCAGTTTGAATCTTTCTATATCATTGAACTGATTTTTGTGTTTTTTTAATATATTGTATATCTGTCTCTCAATACGTTCTGTTGGATCTTTATTTAATATTGAGTAATTACCATCATTTAAAAGAGACATTACTTTTTCATGGTAAGTAATTCATTATTACGGTTGAATTGCCTTTATCGGCTGGTAGAATTTTAATAGTGTTATCTCTTTTCAATGACTGTAATGCTCTTTGTTCTGTGTATGTTAAATTTTGTTTAATTTTAAATGGTTTGTCTAGGGTGATTTTGGTTCTAATTCTAAATTCGTCTTGATGTTCTTCTGGTAAGTTTTGTGTTGTTTCTTCAATTGCTGAAATGATATCAAACTTAGGAACGATTTTAGGAGTAACTGAGTAATTTAAGCCTTTATAAAGGACAAGTTTATCAACATCAGATAATACCCTATTAGACAAATTGATTACAGTTTTGTCAATAAAATCGTTATTTTTGGCATTAGAAATTTATTTGTTTATTTTTTCTTGAATGAGGTTATTAAATTTATTTATATGAATACGTTTTTGTTTATCAAAATTTAATAAATAACTGTTGTAAACACAGTTGCAAATGTGATTGAAATCAATAGGTAAAATTTGGTTTTGTAAATTTAATTTTAAATTATTAATTTCTTTTTCAATTTTATATTTATTAAATTTATGAAACTCGTAATAGCGCATTACTTGCTCTTTCTAAGATTTTTCTGGTTTTTTGGTTGTAGTATGGTGCTTTGAGTCTTAAACCTTTAGGAATCAAGTTGTTGTTTTTGCATTTGTGTAAAAATGTTAAACTGTTTTCAAAATGCAATAGCTTTTTATGTTTATTTTCTAAATCTCT